>CAUYQU010066513.1:0-67616 GCA_963574635.1 Cheracebus regulus | reverse complement strand
GAAATGTTGTACCCGCCAAACAAAATTTATACCTCTACATACAGAGAGAGAGAGAGAGGAAGAAGGAAGAAGAAGAAGAAGAAGAAGAAGAAGAAGAAGAAGAAGAAGAAGAAGAAGAAGAAGAAGAAGAAGAAGAAGAAGAAGAGGAAGAGGAAGAAGAAAGAAGAAGAAGAAGAAGAAGAAGAAAGAAGAAGAAGAAGAGGAAGAAGAGGAAGAAAGAAAGAAAGAAAGAAAGAAAGAAAGAAAGAAAGAAAGAAAGAAAGAAAGAAAGAAAGAAAGAAAGAGAAAGAAAAAGGAGGAGGATAAGAAAATGAAGGAGGAGGAAGAGGAAGGCAGGGGAGGAGGAGGCAAGAGAAAGGAAAACGAGGAAAATTTTAAATGGAATAGAACATCCACTTGACAATAAACTGAGCATTATTAGCCCTTAATCCAATTCTTTCTTCACTTAAGATCAGCCTGATCTCCAAACCTCCTATATGTCTTCTTGTACAGGATACTGCCCTGTACTGGACTCAACACAGTACTTCTGGGAGATCTCAAAATCTTCAGCAACAAACTAGTTATTTCAATTGTAGTTTCACCATATATCATCTATGTGACCTTGGCCAAGTCATTCAATTTTTGTTTTATTGTATTCCTTGGAAAAGAGATAACTGACGCAAGCAACTCAATGAAATATGTATCAAATGGGTTAGAACAGTGTGTAGCATACGATGAGTATTTATTAAATTAAAAAGTGATTGAACTGATAAGCTGATTTTAGAAGATAGTTTTAGCCACAGAAAAAAGAACTAGACCTTACTTGTTTTCCTTTGTACCTACACAAAAATGGCCTGATCATATGTCCTAACAAGGTGTTTAATAAAGATCCAAGTCTTTCACTAACATATATGAAATTCTTATTATTCATGATCTATAGTCCTATGGTTTTAGCAACAGAGTACTTTTTTGGAAAAAAAAAAAAGAATAGCCATAATTATGCTCTGCTCCATAAATTCCAGTCTCTGGACCTATATGGACATACATCCTAGAGATGCCCTGTACATTCTAGTCTCTGATTCTTTGATCCATGTCCTTCATTTGATCTGCTTCTGTTATAATAATGGTACCCTCAATGTTATCTCTTGAAATAAGAGAGTCATTAGATTCATTGGAACACACCAATGGGTCATTCAAAGGTTTTCATATTTATGATCAGACAAGACTTGGCTGTTTTGATTTCATTTAATAGAAAGTGGAATGAGGCATGAAAGGTAAGTAATGAAAAGATTATGGTAAAAATTCATTTGGTCTATTCCAGGGTTTTGCAAAACTGAGACCCATGGACCAAATTTGGCCTGCCACTTCTTTATGGATGGTATGCAAGCTAGAAATTGTTTTCATATTGTTAAATGGCTGAACAATCAAAGTAAAAATAGTATTAAATGACATAAAATATTATATGAAATTCAAATTTTTTTGTCTATAAATTTTCTTTGGAATAGAATCATACATTAATTTATGTATTATCACTGCTTTCGTGCCATAATGACAAAGTTAAGTATCTGGAATTAATGTAGATAGCCTTATCTCTCACTCAAATCTAATTCATTTTGTTTTTTCTTAAATTTAGGTTTGACTTCCAGGGAATTTTTTTATTTTCTATTATGAATGAGGTACACTTTGGTTCACATGTTCTTTTAAAAATGAGTAATTACGTATTATAGCATGTTTTCCTTTATTTCTCAACAGTTACTGTGAGTGTTTTGATACTTGGGAAGTCATGCATTCAAGCAACTGTATGAGAATAAAAAATATTTAAATTTATATTTAAAACTTGATGATGGCTCATAAAACCTAATCCTTATTATCTCACCTTTTACAGAAACAGTTTGCTGACGCCTAGTCTAGTCTCTTGAGGGAACTTTCAGAAGTAAGTGTTCCAAAGCTAATTTCTGATAGAAATCTGTGAATTTGTCTTTGGCCAACCAGAAGACCTCTATGAAAAAGCTTGTTGTGCTTGCCACTTCTGAATAATCCTTGCTATTTCTGAATAATCCTTTTTTTTTTTTTAATCCAGCACGATAAATAATGTGCCAGGATTCTTCCTCCCAATTTGAAGGCGTAGGTAATGGTCAGTTTTCTATGTACTTTTTTGTTTTCCAAAAAGTGCAGCAGAGCCTGGATCATTTCAAATTTGGGTCACAAACAAGTATTACCAGTTTCAGAGAGGAAAACTACCCAGAACTTCTTTGAGAAGAACTCATGATCACATCAAAGTTCTCTGCCTACCTACATCTTATCTGGGCTCAACCTCACTGACTAAAGATCACATCCACAGAAAAGTACTGCCCACACAAGGTAAAATTAAGCAAAGATTTGAGAGCACTAGGATTTGCCACAGGGGGGAAATGTAGCAAATATAGAAGTTTCTCCCTCTTTAGAGTAGATGTATGTCCTGTCAGTTGCCCATAAGGCACAATTCTAGATAGAGAACCTTATTTTTCATTGATTTTCACTGTAAAATTGATTACCTGCTTAACTGGAAAATAATTTCATTCCAGGCATGATCAAATTACTCCTTTTAAAAATATCATATTATTTTTTGACTACAGAATATTTGTAGGGAACAATATCTCTTTTTAATAAACTATTAATAGTAAATTTATATAAAATGGCTAAAGACAAACACATAGCAATTAGGGTTGTTTGCAGTTTTATTTCAACAGTCTAAAGTGAAACCCACAATGATTTAAAAATTTTTCAGGACAAGTAGACTAAAAATTTCCTCAGCTTCGAGACTACCTTCTTAACAATATCTATAGCAAAATACATAGTGCTTCCTTTTTACCAGGCAGAAGCTTGATCAAAGTTTCCAGAATTTAGGATTGAGCGAGGTAATCTAGGCTGAACAAATGGGAAGACACTGACTCTCAAGAGAATCAGTGATTCCAATTATGACCTCAAGGAAGCAATGGTGGTAAAGGAAGTGATTATATAGCTATTTCTGAAACCCATGGAAGAAAGCCTTTAGGTATAATTTAATTCCCTCAGGTAGAGAATCTGGCAACTGTAAACTTTGGCAAATTGACTTTCTGTACAAAATTGTGGCTTTTTATATTTCAAGAAAATTGTATCCTAAAAGTATCCAACTGGAAAGCAGTTTAGAACAGAATTAAGTATGAATCTAGACTGCCCAGATTGACAGCACAACTCCTCCATTTTCTGTCTAAAATCTTAGGCACATTACTAGATATCATTTTGCTTTAGTTTCTTTGTCCATGGCAAAGTGATTGTAATCATAACTACCATGTCAGATAGTGATTATAAGGATTAAGTGCAAAACACATAATGGTATTTGGCACATTATAGGCATTTTATAAACGCTAGCTGCTGTTACTCCTTCTCCTCCTCTTCTTCCCCTTTCTCCTACTTCTATCCCTACTGTGACAATTCGTTATCATCATTACTATAAAATTCCTGAGATATTTTTTGTGTCTTTGCATGAATTGTTGTGGGTGCTTTGCTTAGCACACATTTTCAACGTGGTATACCCTAGTTCAAAAAAAAAAAAAAAAAGGATCCCCAAAAACACACCTAAGCTCCAAGATATTTATATCTTAGAGATAATAGTCACTCTGTTCCTGCTATAGACTGAATGTTTGTGTCCCTTCCAAATTCATATGTTGAAATCCTAACTCCTAATGTGATGCTATTAGAAGGTGCAGACTTTGGGGGGTAATTAGATCTTAGGGACAGAGTTCTCATGAATTAGATTAGTGCTCTTAGAGACCTCAGGCCGAGTGAGGTGGCTCACACCTGTAACCCTAGCACTTTGGGAAACTGAGGTGGGCCGATCACTTGAGCCCAGGAGTTCGAATCCAGCTTGGGCAACATGTTGAAACCCTGTCTCTGGAAAAAAGAAAACAAAAATCAGCCAGGCATGGTGGTGTATGCATATGGTCCTAGCTACTTGGGAGGCTGAAGTAGAAGGATCACTTGAGCCCCAAGGATGAAGGTTGCAGTGAGCCAAGATAGCACCATTGCATCACGCCCTGGGTGACAGAGCCAGACTCTGTCTCAGAGAGAGAGAGAGAGAGAGAGAGAGAGAGAGAGAGAGAGAGAGAGAGAGAGAGAGAGAGACACCTCAGAGAGTTCTCACCCCCATCACCATGTGAGGACACTGCAAGAAGATGGCCATCTGTGAACCAGGAACTGAACCAAATACCAATTATGCTAGTGCCTTGATTATGGACTTCCCAGCCTCTAGAAGTATGAGACTGTTCTTTAAGTCTATGGTAGTTTGTTACTGCAGTCTGAAATGACTAAGACAATCCCTTATTCATACAAGTAGTCTTGAAAATAACTGGAGTTGTACAGCTCTAAATCCAAAAATCCCTGAGTCCCCAAGCCCAAATTCATAACTCTCAATAGTTTTTAGAAGAATTTTACAGATGACTACTATAACAGTTAGGTAGCTCATTAACTTTCAGGAGCTCTTATACATGTTTTAATGTCACAGATCACCAATCTACACAGCAGTCTATTGCTCCTGAACACCCTGCAATGACCAATTTGTCTTAGTGATTTCTGTTTGTTATTGATGAAAAATAAATAATCAACTTGAAAAAGTCAATCTCATTAAAAAGATTTTGCCCCCACAAGTGAAATATAATCTTAAATTTAATTTTTTTTTAAATGTACTAAGTTGTTGAGTTTCTTCAAAGGGATTTATAATTGATTAAGTCTTCTACAAGGTACAGGACATGATGCTAAGTGCTAAGGATACAGGAGTGAATAAATTAGATATGGTCCCTGCTCTCATGAAACTTACAATTATGCTCTTGTTTCATTTTTATTTATTCATTCAGTAAGTATTTATCCAACTCATTCTAGGTATGAATTGGAGATGAAAATGACCCAAACATGCAAAAACTAAACAAGACTTATTAGTTCTGTTATCTTGGATATAAGAACTTACTCCTTAATATTTTTTTTCTAAATGGCAAAATTGATGCCTTTGGAGATCACATGACTTATTGCTGTGCTTACCATGTAAATACATATTACATCAGTAATGGAACTGGGCATAAAATACTGACCTCCTGACATCAAATTCCAAGCATCCCTGGTTCAGGCTAAATCTAAAATCAAAATTAAAAATTTCACTTCTAATTTCTGAGGGTGAGATTCTATCAACTCCACTTATTGTTACATGGAATTGATGTAGTCTACCTCTCACTCAAATCTAATGTATTGTATTAGATAATTTTTTAAATTTATGTTTGATTGTAAGGAATTTTTTCTCTATTAATGAAGCATACTTTAGTTTAAATGCTTTTTTAAATGAACAATTATGTTATAGCATGTTTTTCTTTGTTTATAAACTGTTATTATGAGTGTTTTAATACTTGGGAAGTCATGTATTCAAGTAATTGTATGAGAGTAAAAATCTTTTTCCTTTTCTTTTCTTATTTTAAGTTTTGGGATACATGTGTAGAACATGCAGATTTGTTACATAGGTAATCATGTGCCATGGTGGTTTTCTGCACCTATCAACCCATCATCTAGGTATTAAGCCTCTCATGCATTAGCTATTTGTCCTGATGCTCTCTCTCTCCTCAACCCTCCCCCCACCCACCACGACACGCCCCAGGGTGTACGGTTCTCTTCCCTGTGTCCATGTGTTCTCATTGTTCAGTACCCACTTATAAGAACATGGGGTGTTTTGTTTACTGTTCTTATGTTAGTTTGATAAGGATGGTTTCCAGCCTCATCCATGTCCCTGCAAAGGACATAAACTCATCTTTTTTTATGGCTGCGTAGTACTCCATGGTGTATATGTTTCACATTTTCTTTATCCAGTCTATCATTGATGGACATTTAGTTTGGTTCCAAGTCTTTGCTATTGTGAACAGTACCACAATAAACATATATGTGCATGCGTCTTTATAATAAAATGATTCATAATTATTTGGGTATATACCCAGTAATGAGATTTTTGGGTCATATGGTATTTCTGTTTCTAGATCCTTGTGTAATTGCCACACTGTCTTTCACAATGGTTGAACTAGACACTTTTAATAAACATTCATTGATCACCTATTAAGTTCAGAGCTAGGTACCATATGGTTTGGAATCATATTAGGTTCAGAACTAAGTACCATATGGGGATACATAAAAGAATAATGATGGTTCTGTTTTCTGTATTAGTAGGAGAAGCAAGAACAAACACATTGCTTTGATTGAAAGATCATATGTACCAATCTGTAATTTTACTGAGGCACCTATTTGAATGGCAGATTGATGTGTGTGGGAGGCACTTTATTGAAGAGTTATATATACTATACATCTTATTGAAAACTTTGGGTGAAAAATGCTTCTTTAAGTTATTTTAGGAAAAGGCAATCTATGGCTGTCAATGAAAATAATATTTTGGAGGAAATTAAAATATTTTAATTTTCACAGGTTAATTTTCAAATTGGCCTATGAAAATATTTGTGAAACTTGGGATCTGTGAGCTTTTGTTTACATGAGTTATACTTATCTACATTTACCATATTAGAGACTGAATCTGAAAAAATGGTTAATGTTTATGTTAATCTATTTTTTAAATTGTACTTTAAGTTCTGGAATACATGTGCAGATATTACAGGATTGCTGCATAGGTACACACATGCCATGGTGGTTTGCTGTCTCCATCCCCCTGTCACCTACATCAGGCATTTCTCCCAGTGTTATCCCTCCCCAACCTTCCCCCGCCCTGCTGTCCCTCCCCTAGCCCCGAACCCCAACATACCCCAGTGTGTGATGTTCCCCTCCCTGTGTCCATGTGTTCTCATTGTTCAACACCCACCTATGAGTGAGAACATGTAGTGTTTGGTTTTTCTGTTCTTGTGTCAGTTTGCTGAGAATGATGGTTTCTAGATTCATCCATGTCCCTGCAAAGGACATGAACTCATCATTTTTTATGGCTGCATAGTATTCCATGGTGTATATGTGCCACATTTTCCTTGTCCAGTCTATCATTGATGGGCATTTGGGTTGGTTCCAGGTCTCTGCTATTGTAAACAGTGCTGCAGTGAACATATGTGTGCATGTATCTTTATAATAGAATGATTTATAATCCTTTGGGTATATACCCACTAATGGGATTGCTGGGTCAAATGGAATTTCTATTTCTGGGTCCTTGAGGAATCGCCACATTGTCTTCCACAGTGATTAATTTACACTCCCACCAACAATGTAAAAGTGTTCCTATTTCTCCACATTCTCTCCAGCATCTGTTGTCTCCAGATTTTTTAATGATCACTATTTTAACTGGCGTGAGATGGTATCCCAATGTGGTTTTGATTTGCATTTCTCTAATGGCCAGTGATGATAAGCATTTTTTCATATGTTTTTTGGCCTCATATATGTTTTCTTTTGAAAAGCGTCTGTTCATATCCTTTGCCTACTTTTGAATGGGTTTTTTTTTTTTTTTTTTTTTTTTTTTTGTAACTCTGTTTTAGTTCTTTGTAGATTCTGGATATTAGCCCTTTGTCAGATGGGTAGATTGCAAATTTTTTTTTTCCCATCAAGTGATTGTTTCTTTTGCTGTACAAAAGCTCTTAAGTTTAATTAGATCCCATTTGTCTAATTTGGCTTTTGTTGCCATTGCTTTTGATGTTTTAGTCATGAAGTCCTTGCCTATGCCTATGTCCTGAATGGTTTTACCTAGGTTTTCTTCTAGAGTTTTTATCGTATTAGGTCTTATGTTTAAATCTTTAATCCATTTGGAGTTAATTTTAGTGTAAGGTGTCAGGAAAGGGTCTAGTTTATGCTTTCTGCATGTGGCTGGCCAGTTTTCCCAACACCATTTATTAAACAGGGAATCCTTTCCCCATTGCTTGTTTTGGTCAGGTTTGTCAAAGATCAGCTGGTTGTAGTTGTGTGGCGTTGCCTCCGAGGCCTCTATTCTGTTCCATTGTTCTATATCTCTGTTTTTGTTACCAGTACCATGCTGTTTTGATTACTGTAGCCTTGTAGTATAGTTTGAAGTCTGGTAGTGTGATGCCTCCAGCTTTGTTCTTTTTGCTTAGGATTGTCTTGGCTATGCAGGCTCTCTTTTGGTTCCATATGAAGTTTAAAGTAGTTTTTTCCAATTCTGTGAAGAATGTCCATGGTAGCTTGATCGGGATAGCATTGAATCTGTAAATTGGTTTGGGCAGTATGGCCATTTTTATGATGTTAATTCTTCCTAACCATAAGCATGGAATGTTTTTCCATCTGTGTCCCCTTTATTTCCTTGAGCAGTGATTTGTAGTTGTTCTTGAAGAGGTCCTTTACATCCTTTGTTAGTTGTATTCCTAGGTATTTTATTCTCATTGTAGCAATTGTGAATGGGAGTTCACTCTTGATTTGGCTCTCTGTTTGTCTGTTATTGATGTATAGGAATGCTTGTGATTGCTGCACATTGATTTTGTATCCTGAGACTTTGCTGAAGTTGCTTGTCAGTTTAAGGAGATTTTGGACTGAGACAATGGGGTCTTCTAAATATACAATCATGTAATCTGGAAATAGAGACAATTTGACTTCCTCCTCTTCTAATTGAATACCCTTTATTTCTTTTTCTTGCCTGATTGCTCTGGCTAGAATTTCCAGTAGTATATTGAATAGTTGATTGCTCTGGCTAGAACTTCCAGTACTATATTGAATAGGAGTGGTGAGAGAGGGCATCCTTATCTAGTGCCAGATTTCAAAGGGAATACTTCCAGTTTTTGCCTCTTCAGTATTTTGAGAAACGTTCCATCGATACCTAGTTTATTGAGGGTTTTTAGCATAAAGGGCTGTTGAATTTTGTTGAAGGCCTTCTCTGCATTTACTGAGATAATCATGTGATTTTTGTCTTTGGCTCTGTTTATATGATGGATTACGTTTATAGACTTGTGTATGTTGAACCAGTCTTGCATTCCTGGGATGAAGCCTACTTGATCGTGTTGAATAACTTTTGTGCTGTTGCATTTGGTTTGCCAGCATTTAATTGAATATTTTTGCATCTATGTTCCTCATGGATATTGTCCTGAAGTTTTCTTTTTTTTGTTGAGTCTCTGCCGGATTTTGGTATCAAGATGATGTTGGTCTCATAAAATGATTTGGGAAGGATTTCCTCTTTTTGGATTGTTTGGAATAGTTTCAGAAGGAATGGTACTAGCTCCTCTTTGTATATCTGGTAGAGTTCGTCTGTGAACCTGTTTGGACCTGGACTACTTTTGGTTGGTAGGCTATTAATTGCTTCCTTAACTTTAGACCTTGTTGTTGGTCTATTAAGGGTTTTAACTTCTTCCTGGTTTAGTCTTTGGAGGGTGCAAATGTCCAGCAGTTTATCCATTTCTTCCAGATTTACTGGTTTATGTTCATAGATTTGTTTGCAGTAATCTCTGATAGTAGTTTGTATGTCTGTGGAATCGGTGGTGAGATCCCCTTTATTGTTTTTTATTGCATCTATTTGATTCTTCTCTCTTTTCTTTTTTATTAGTCTGATTAGTGGTCTATTTTGTTGATCTTTACAAAAAACCAGCTCCTGGATTTATTGATTTTTGAGGAGTTCTTTTGTGTCTCTATCTCTTCCGTTCTGCTCTGATCTTAGTTATTTCTTATCTTCTGCTAGCTTCTGAGTTTTTAAAATTTTGCTCCTCTAGCTCTTTCAATTTTGATTATAGGGTGTGGATTTTAGATCTTTCCTTGCTTTTCATGTGGGCATTTATTGCTAAAAATAGACACTGCTTTAAATGTGCCCAAAGATTCTGGTATGTTGTATATTCATTCTCATTGGTTTTGAAGAACATCTTTATTTCTGCCTCCATTTCATTGCTTATCCAGTTGTCATTCAGGAGCCAGTTGTTCAATTCCATGTAGTTGTGAGGTTTTGAGTGAGTTTCTTAATCCTGAGTTCTAATTTGATTGCACTGTAGTCTGAGAGACTGTTTGTTATGATTTCTGTTCTTTTGCATTTGCTGAGGAGTGATTTACTGCCAATTATGTGGTCAGTTTTGGAGTAGGGCGCTGAGAAGAATGTATATTCTGTGGATTTGGGGTGAAGAGTTCTGTAGATGTCTATTAGGTCCACTTGGTCCAGATCTGCATTCAAGTCCTGGATATTCTTGCTGATTTTCTGTCTCGTTGATCTGTCTGATACTGACAGTGGAGTGTTAAAGTCTCCTACTTATTGTGTGGGAATCTAAGTCTCTTTGTAGGTTGTTAAGAGCTTGCTTTATGTATCTGGGTCCTACTGTATTGGGTACATATACAGTTAGGATAGTTAGCTCTTCTTGTTGCATATGTTAATCTATTTAACAATAAACTCGGCAGGGCGTGGTGGCTCATGCTTATAATCTCAGCACTTTGGGAGGCCAAGTGTGGAGGAGAATCACCTGAAGTCAGGAATCCAAAATCAGCCTGACCAACATGGAGAAACCCCATCTCTACTAAAAATACAAAAATAGCTTGGCGTGGTGGCACATGCCTGTAATCCCAGCTACTTGGGAGGGTGAAACAGGAGAATCGCTTGAACCCGGGAGGCAGAGGTTGCAATGAGCTGAGATCAAGCCATTGAACTCCAGGCTTGGCAACAAGAGCAAAACTCCATCTCAAAAAACAAAACAAAACAATAAAAAACAAAATACAAAAGAAAATAAACTCATTACAATACAAATATAATATATAACCTTTCATAGAAATAACTGTGTTTTCCAAAACAAAAAAATAAGTGAGAAAAGTGGGATTGTTTTACATTCTGAAAATATTTTAATGCCTGGCTTAAGAGGAGATGGTAGTATTCTATCTGCTTCTGCAATCAGTTTTTTTTGTGGTATTGCACGTCATAGAGACAAATAAACCGTTAGTAAAATTATGAACTAGTTTTGACCTCACAGAGCCCCTGAAAGAGACTGTGGGGCCCCAAAGATGCCTGGATGTCAGTTTAGGAGACACACCTCTCTACACTCAAGAGTCTATTGAGAAGGTAGCTATCATACAAGGCAGGTTGTGATGATGGCCCAAAATAAATATAAATAATAAGTAAAAGAAGAAAATAACAATTAAATGAGCATAATCTAAAATGAAACAAAACAAAAAACAACCAAAGCTCTAGTAGATTGGAGGTTGAAGAAATGTAAAAGTTCCAACTTCTGTGTACTTATTTGTGATAGGAATGATAATAAAAGGAACAATACAGAATTGTTGTGAGACTGGATGAGGTAATAGATGTTAAGTATTTAGTATGCTGCCTAGCATACAGTAGGAGCTCAATTAATGTTCAGAATTACTGTTGTTATGTTCATCCAGTAAAAGTGGAGGAAGTGCACCTAGGATAGGGGGAACACTTTAGGAAAGAAGCGAAGGGTGATTGTGAAGGATCTTTCAGGACAGATCAGGTGGGTTGAACTTTATTGCTCATGGAATAGAAAAACCGTTGAAGGTTGTGGAGAGATAGTGGCTGAATTAGATCTGTGTTCACAGTAAGACTGGAATCATTTACCTGTGCCTTTGCTTCCTCATTGATGTGCTCAGCTAATACTTTCTTTTCAGGTGGGAAGGGGAGAAACTTGAAGCCACTTTCCGTATTCCCAATCAGATGAAGTTAACATTAGCACTGTTATTTCTGTTTTGCATCTGGGCAGGCTGCAGGCCATCACTGGCTAATTTTGTTATTGACACTTGTAGCCTCCCTTAGCGGTACCTTCACATCTGGGTCCCCACAGACCAACTCCTGTGTTTAGCTGGTTGACAGATTTAAAAACTCTTGTCCAGTGACCCAGGGGCTGGAGGATAAGTTTTAAGTGAAGTGGGGTTTGACAAGGACAAGGACAAAAAGAGCTTCTGAAAAAAATAAATAATTTGCATTCAGGATGTGTAAAATATCCACCCCCCCAACCCCCAGTAGGATGAGAAGACCATTATAGCAAAGTTTTATTGCAGATCTTTTAGCGAGACCCCAAATAGCAATCTGCCTTGACCATAATTCCTGCATTTGTTTACTTGTGCATTGCTTTTTATTCCTCATGGTCAGCTTTTAGGCTTTGAAACTACGTGGTATGTGAATAACTGTAATACATCAGAGTTTTTTTTTTTAATATATAAATCATAATTTAACTTTATTTTGAAAGCCTCCCAATTGCCTAAGGATTTGCATCTTTAGTATCTCAAAGGGCTATTGTGAAGGTAAACTGAGATAATATATGTAGAAGTATGTTCAATTTTTATATAGGAAGAGGTGATTTATATGTATATGTGTGTATGTATTTCATCAGTCTCTAACAGTTTTGGGCCTCAAAGAAAAGCAGATTCTACACAATAAGATTTTCAATTGGTTTAGAGGCCCAAGCTGAATTTGAATTCAGTGGAACAAACTGAGAAGCCAACTTGGCTCCTTTAACATGGTGATAGGTTATAGTTGAAAGAAGTTTAGCACTGGTTATAGACAGGAATGTTTTAATGTCCTAGACAAGAAGGGGAGAAAGAAAGAAAGAGAGAAAGAAGAAGGAAGGAAGGCAGGAAGGAAAGAGAGAAAGAAAAGAGAGAAAGAAAAAAGAAAGAAAAAGCGAGAAAGAAAGAAAGAGAGAAAGAAGAAGAAGGAAGGAAGGAAAGAAGGAAGGAAGGAAAGAAGGAGGGAGGGAAGGGAAGGAAATTTTCTCTTCATAAAATTTTTTTCCTTTCCCTCATTAGATGGAAGTTCTGAAACTCTGGATGTTTTTGTTTCAGCAATGGCAGTATGGTGCCCTTGAAAGAAGTCTTCAGCAGTACTGTGAAGAATGTGCTAAAAGCCATGTTTCAGATACTAAGTGGGGAAGGAATTCTATCACTGAGGCAGCTTTTAAGACATAGCTGCAGCTCTCATATTGCTGTATGTACAGTTAAGGCCCATTAGTACTAGCTTGAGAATGCAGTGAGAAGGGCAATTAAGGCAAGAGGATGTAAATTATTCTAGTTACATCTAGAATTTTGTACCCAGTTATGTTAGGTTGATGCAAATGTAATTGCAGTTTTTGCCATTACTTTCAACTTACTTTAACCCACTTAGTTAGTTACATCTACTTACAAAAAATGCTACTTTTATCTTTCTGCTTTTCATCTGCTTTCATCTTACTTTTAACCTACTTAGTTACATCCACTTACAAAAAATATTCTATGGATACTTTTTGATCTTCTTTGTAAAATGACTCCTATTACTCTTCACTGGTTATAATAGTGACATGTCTTCATTATAACTTTGTAAAGTACATAAAATATAAAGAAAAAAATGAAAATTACAAATTTCTTACCAGGCAGGGATAATCACTTTGACCTTTATATATATTTCCTTCTAATTTTTTCTACTCATATGTATTTTGCTTCTTAGCAAAATTGGGATAATGCTACACATATATTTTTATATCATGATTCCCCCCCATTATGATGTAAGCATATTCTCACATTATTAACTTTGAAAACAGTTTAATGACTATATCATGTGCCATAATATGGACAGATGCATGAAGTGGTGTGTGAAGGGGTTAAGACTGGAATATAGAGTCACACTGCCTGAGTTTGTAAACCAGCTCTGCTGCTGGCCAGCTAGGTGCCTTTGGGCAAGTTACTTGACCTTTCCTTACTGCAGTTTCCTCAGCTCTAAAATGAGACTGAAAATAAGGCTTATAAGGTTAAAAGGATTAAGTGGGTTAATATGTGGTCATTAAAACATTTAGCATGGTGCCTGGCACAAAGTAAGCAAGGGCCATTATTATCATGATTAATATAATGTTAGATACACTATTTCTGATTTTTCTCATTAAAAAATAAGCCACGATGAAAATTTTTGTACCTGTCTTTTTTCCATCTGAGTATTTCCTTAGGATAATTTTATTAGAAGTAGAATTAGAGAGTCAAAAAATTTAATGTATGACTAAATTGCATTCCAGAAAGATTGCAAGATTTGACCTTCCTGCTTCCAACTTATAAGTTTATTTCACCACACTGTTGACAGTACTGAGAATTTTTATTTAAAACATTTTATACTAGGCTATAATATGTTTAAATTTAAATTTGTATTTTTTGACTATGATTTTAGAAGTTTCAAAAATATATATTTTGTTATACATTTTTTCACTATAAGTAGTCCATTCATTTTCTTTCCCTTGTTTGTAAAAATTATTGATATGTTAATATTTCAACTTGAAATCTGTCACATTTTTGGCAACTGTTTCCCCAAAATTTTTATTTTTAAATTTTGGAGGAGGTGGATGCTTTTGTGATCCATACATTATTTTTTAAACACAAATTTACCATTCTTTTATCTTTGTATTTTTTTCTATAGTTTTTATGCTAATAAGTGAAACTGCAGCATCTCCTTACCCACATTTTCCTCTAGGCTTTTTTGAATGTGAAACTCTTTAGCCAATCTGGAACGTATACCGTATACTGACTATAATTTGAAGTAAAGACTAATGTTATGTATCCTTCAAATAGCTAACCATTTTCATATAACTATTTAATAAGCTTTCCTTTCCTTATAAATATAGTCTTCTCTGTGATATGCTAAGTATATTAAAATATGCTAGATGTTATTTCTGAACTATGTATTATGTTGTTTCTGGCATGTTTATTTTTCTTTGGTACCATGCTGTTTTAATAATATAATATAGTGCATTTTAATGTAACTGTAGCTTTATTTATATATTGTCTGTAATTGCTATATATGTGAAATAACTAATAGAGTGGGATAAATATTTAGATAACTGAATATAAGCCATTCCATACATGTGTTTGATTCTTAACTAGTTATTTCATTCTTAAAGACTAATCATTGAGAGGATAACGTGAGTCAAGTGGAAACATTCTACCTTTCTAGTCATTTGTTCAGTGAGATAAAATAGTTACAATCCTTACAGCAGACTTCCTTATAAGGTGTTCCTAAAATAAAGACAAGGAAAGAGTGATTTTGTATGCTCATACAGGTTTTGAGAACGCCATATGAAATAATGTTAAAATGTTGATAATAAGATGCTTCCATAGCTAATGTGCAAACTGTACCTCCAAGAGTTAGGGATGCCATTTCCAGATGGCCATGGACTCATTTCTTCACAAAATACCTATTAACATTTGTGAAACATTATGTGGGAAACATTCCCAGAAAATGGTACCTAAAAGCCTCATACTTATCCCTCTATTAGGAAAAAAGAATGACAATAGGATTCTTAGTCTTCCACCTACGGGAGACTACAATCCTTGACAAAACAAGCAAGGATGTACCAGAAAGCTTTTCCAGAAATTCCTCAGATTTCTGCTCACAGCTCATTAGCCTGAACTTGGGCACGTGGCCAGACAGAGACTATTATGTCCTGGATATATAATCCAAGAAGGTATAGGGAAAGAAGTTTGAGAACAGGTCTGAAGACTTCACAGCTGTGGTTTCTGAAATAAAGGGAAGTGCTTTGACTTGTACTCACAGATTTCAAACTTTGAGTGATCTCTCCGGGCTGTAATTCATGATTTACTAGAGAGACAAACTGCTCATGCAGAGGTGATTATCATCACTTGGTGTTTTAAGAATATAATGTGACATTTGAGCTCGTTGCATAGCAATGGCAGGTAGCTATGAAATTACTGCAGTGCTACAGTGTGGACCACAGTTAATTTTAATGCAGTAATGATTTAACACTGCATCTTTACATTTGTTTACATTTCCCTCAACTGCAAATGGCACCATATATGGTCTGGTTTTGTGCATGCATTTTGACAGGTTTTAACATTTTATAGTAGATTTTTGTATACTTTATGGTAGCAAATAATAAAATATACTAGTAACTACATATTTTTATGTGTTCATGGCATATTTAACTTTTTCTTAATTTTTCTGATAATTCTAGGCTATGTGGTTTATCTGCAAGCTTTTACAAATTGTCACAAATCTCCCCAAATTTTTCTAATGTATTTATTGAAGAAAACCTGTGTATAAGTGGGCCCATGCAGTTCAAATCTGTGTTGTTCAAGGGTCAACTGTATACAGACATAATGCTGGAGAGGAACTTGCCTCCTATGTGAAAGTAGTTTCAGCAAAAACACTTGCTATAAAATGGCTAGGCTTTTTATATGGTTTGCCCAAGAACTTCCATGACTTCTGTCTCGATGCTACTAGGTTGAGCTTCCCCTAGAAAACTCTCCACCATGACTCAGAAGGCTCTGTTTATGTAAAGCAGCTTTCAATCTCCATTGTAACCTGTTCCTTTTACCACAGTAACTAGAAATAAATCTGTCTACTTGCTGTGATACAAGTACTTAAAATGCTAAAATTCCAGATTTCAGAGAACCAGGTTTTATAGTGTATACCTTCTCATTTACATAATGGGGCACTTATCCAGTGGGTTATTGCAAGATTGTGGTCTAGGTAAAGGTAGATCAAATGGCTATTGACTGTGGGAAATAGGAACTCATCAGCCTTGCCATAGGAACTAACTAAGTGTGGAACATAGATATTATATCATTGCCTTCAGTTTCAAAAATAGTTGAATGAAGATTGTTATTTGTTAGATTTCAGATGTATCATTTAATATAGTGGGTCAAAGATAAAGCAAGTTAAAGAATTTGTTGCAAAGAATCTGCCACAATAAATGCATATCATTTATAGTTTTGTATGCTGAATAAAGGAGATGTTTTACCAATCTGGTGCTACAAGAATACAATGGTGAATAAGATAGGATCTCTGCTTATGTTTTGGTTGGGAAGATATACAATAAAGGAATAAATAAGCAATGCAAATAGCAGATAAAGATAAAATTTATGTGGAGAGGATTAAAATAAGATAAAGTAATTGAAAGCAAGTGGATGGCTATTTAAATTGTGTGGTCAGGAAAGGCCTCTCTGAAGTGATGTCATTTCAACCAAGATTTGATGACTGAAGAGGAGACTTTCAAGAGCAGATCTGGGGGGAGAGGATGCCAGGTGGAAGAGACTAAGGGCAATGGTCCTATGGAGGCTGGATGTTTGATCTGAGGATCAGAAAGAAAGCTAGTTAGGTAAGAGCCAGATTATGCAGGACTTTGTAAGATTAGGCAAAAAATTGGTATTTTATTCTTTTGTAGTAAGAAAACATTGGAAGGCTTAAACAAACTTGTGTTTTATGATTGGATCTGATTCAGGTTTTAGAGTGATCACGTCTGCTGCTGTGTGGGTCATAAGTGACAAGAGTAAAGACAAGATCATTTAGCAGTCTGGGTGTGAGGTCCTATGTTTGGAGTAAGAAAAACTTTAGCAATAATAACCAGAGCTGACATGTGTTCTGTACTGTTATGCACTGGTACCATCAGATGCATTATTTAACTTAGTCATAAATGGACTGCTTTTCACATGTGTGAGGGGGCTGTCATGAACCAAAAATATAAATTAGTTCTGAAATTCTTCTAAGGCTGGGTGCAATGGCTCACACCTGTAATCCCAGCACTTTTGAAGGCCAAGTTGGGTGAACCATGAGGTCGAGAAATCAAGACCATCCTGGCCAACATGGTGAAACCTTGTCACTACTAAAAATACAAAAATTAGCTGGATATGGTGGTGCATACCTGTAGTTCCAGCTACTCGGGAGGCTGAGGCAGGAGAAGTGCTTGAACCTGGGAGGCAGGGAGGCAGAGGTTGCAGTGTGCCAAGATTGCGCTACTACACTCCAGCCTGGTGACAGAGTGAGACTCTGTCTCAAAAAAAAAAAAAAATTCTTCTAATCATGGTAATTTTTGTTACCCAATAAAAATCGTATTAAAATTATAGTCACACATGGAAGAGTTTGAGTAATTTCTTGACCTTAAAGTGAACTTTGTATTTGAACCATCAGGAGTGAATATGTTAGGCAGAGGAAGTATTCAGTCCTACTCAGTGCTGATCAGGACTGGCTTCCAGAAGGTTACAGTGCCATGAGGCAATGGGGAGGAGCACAAAGGGACTTGGCTTAGCGGAAGGAAGGAATGGAGGCAGGACAGACTGTAGATCCTTCTGCCTCAACTATGGGACTGCAACCTATAAAAATCCAAATTCAGGAAGCTTAGCAAAATGCCAGTCTAACACGAGCAAGCACCAATCTCTGGGGTTAGAGGGGCTTGTCTGAGGGGAATGGCTGGGGAAACGGTTTGGGGGCTTTTTGCAGTAGCCAAAGGCTGAGTCAACTGCAGTTTGAGTCATTCACTGGAGAAGGCAGTTTAAGAATAAGGGGAATTGAGTTAGGTTTTAACACCAGGGGGCAAGAGTACAATGGAAGTGAAGAAAGAAAGCAGATCCCTAGTCAGCCGTCTCTGGGGTCCACCAGAGCATCACTAGATGACACAGCCAAGGACAGAAGGAGATCCAGTGTGGGAGAAATAGGAGCAGAACAGGTCAGAAAGGTGAACCAAACTCTCCAAGGTAGAGCAGAGAACCTGCCCACCCAGAGTTGACCCCAGTGCCTCAGACTTCAAGATTCTTTGGCTTGTTAGTCACCAGATATAGAAGAATGTGAGGTATCTAGAATGTAGGTATACCTGAAAGGGAGAATATCCCCTTCTGATACATGCTGTTGGGTCTTGGATGGGTTGGTTTGAGTGATATGCTAGATCCAGTTTGTACCTGTGTTCAGTGGCGTCATCAAATTGGTACCTCGAAATTGACCATTATGGGAGCATTTATACCATAGAAATCAGCAAAGACTACAATCAATCTCACTCAGAGACCTGGTTTACCAGCATACCACTGGCTAGCACAATTCACAGGTGATTGATTAGATACAATACTCCAATGGGCTATAATTCCAAGAGGTATAATTTTATGGTAAAAATTGTTCCTGGGGGTTTTGTAGAAGCAGTCTTATGATTATAATAGATGGCTAGCACAGAGCTGAGACTCTGCAGCAAGACTGATAATCTATCCTAGTTCACCTTAAAAATGGATCAGGAATTTACATTTATGTCACCTTCCTTAAAAGAAGCTATGGTGAAAATATATTACAAGAATAAGAATCGATAATGTGGTCTCAAATGGAACTGCACAGCTGCACCGTCGACTACAATGTGTATCTGTGGCCACACAGTATTTGTAGATTAATAGAAAGTCTGACCTTTTTCCAAATTCAAAAGTACGAATTGATGCTATCACATTTATTGATTATAAACCTTGAAAGCTGGCTTAATAAAGATAATAAGGCGCTGTATTACTATACAGTTGAATATTTCCAAGACAATGTAAAAGTGATTGCTACCTTAACTTTATGAAGCAAAAGTTTAAGATAAACCAGCTACCTGGACATTAAAGCATTATAAAACCTATGGTGACAGGTAGAATTTCTAGGTTGGTGTCCTGCTAGGGTGTTAGTTGAATAATATTATATATATATATGTGGTATATACCATTTTGTGTGTGTGTGTGTATGTGTGTGTGTGTATGCAGGTGAGTGCAGAAACCAGCCAGCTGCTTTAGTGCTAGCAGGAGCAAACTTCATGCAGTCCCCACATATGTATATTATATATATCACATATATATGTGATATGTGTATATATATCTATATATCTATACACACACACACATGCACACATACATGCCATAGAATACTACTCAGCCACAAGTAAGAATGAAATAATGTCTTTCATGGTAACATGGATGTAACTGGAGGCCATTATCCTAAGTGAAATAACTCAGAAACAGAAATTCAAACACTGCATGTTCTCACTTGTAAGTGAGAGCTAAACATAGACATATACGATAGAATAATAGGCATTGGAGACTCTAAAAGGTGGGAAGGTGGGAGCAGGGTGATGGCTGAAAAATTATCTGCTGGGTACAGTGTTCACTATTCAGTGATGGCCACACTGAGAGCCCAGACATCACCACTAGGTAATATATACATGTAACAAAACTGCACTTGTGCCTCCTAAATGTAAACTTTTTTTTTTTTTAAAAAAAAGAAAAAACCCAGAGCATCAAGAGGCAGTGTGGAAATATGTATCTGAGTTCAAGTGTTTACAGGTTTCTCCCCATCTCTTGAAGTATTTGAAACAAACCGCTCAATTAGAAAACTCTTCCTATGATGGATTTCCATAGAGTGGGGTCAGCTTTCTGGGAAAATTAGATTGGGTTCAAGAATTTTGAAATCTGAACTTCACTTGCTGGATTTCCATTTGGTTTCAGATTTTCTTTGAAATGTTTTATTGAACATTGACTCAGCATTCTCAAGGAAACAAACTATAATAATCAGGGCAACAGGTATACTACATAAAGCACACCCATCTGGAAATCATTTTATTATAAAAAAAAAAAAATACCTTCAATGTTAAACCAACTGTAAAGCACTCCAGTATAGTTAAATAAAGTTTTGGGAAACCTTTTGCTTGAATTATAATTCTTAATTATTTGAATCTTTTTTCTCCTCCCAAGTATTTTAAAATTCCTTTTGATAACCAAGACTTTGAAATTTAATAGGATTCAGGTGTTTCCAGTCACTCATCTGATACTCAGAAAATTGTTTCTTTTTTCCCTTTTCTTTATAGCCTTCCTTTTACCCTTTTTGAACACATAGTACTGAATGCACACATTCTGAAAGCTAAGGCCAGCTCCTGTTCCACAGCCCCTGCCCTTGATATCGATACCACGGTAAGCTTTCCTCCACCCAGATTCCTTTTTAGCCACAGTACCCAGAAGAGTTTAACATCCGCCTTTACCTTTCTCTCTTTGGTCTTCCAGCCAGGTATGACCTATAAATTGAGGCAAGCCTTACAGCTGGGTCAATAAAGGGCAGGGAGAAAAATGAAATGGTTTTCCTATCATTTGTCACAAAGTTTGAAAAACAGAGTTGGCAAGGAGGAAAAAAATAAAACAGGAAGCTGGATTGCACATATAAATTAAATATTTTCACCCTAACCCTTTTTAGATAGCCCAGGGGTATTAAAAACGTGTGTGTTTTGGATGGCCTCAGCACGCATTCCAACAGTAAATGGCTTCCTGTTCAGCATGTTCGAAGTCAGGCTGTCTTTTGGGGTTGGTTTAAAAATATGTGTGAAATATGTACTTTTATTTTGAGCCAAGTCAAATGTTTTCAATCATCCCCCCTTACTTGCTGCTTCTCTCTTCCCATCCTATTATTTCTTGCCCCTCAGACAGTAAAATATACCCCCAAATGTGGTTTCTTTTTTTCTGAAAGGAAGTTTAGTGATTAATTATGAGTTACATGTACACATATATTATTGCCCTCAAAGTATTCACCCAGAACCTGGCCAGTGTCATTCCTGGCTGGCCTTCTTAAGTGTTAGATCTTGGCGAGGAGACGTTAGAGAAGCATGCAAAGAAACCAAGTATTTGGCTTAGGCACAACAGGGAACCAATGGATAATTGAGGGTGAGAAATGGTCTATAACTTTTCACCCCAGTGGTGATGAACCTATAATTCCCAAATTGTTTGTGTAATTTTCTATTTCTACCACATCAGTGACAAATATTATTTTGTACTGCATGTTCCTTGTGAATTTTTTTCTTCATCAGCAAGGTCCAATTAGGATGCCTGAAAGAAAAATAAAAATAACATACCTAAGGCCATCATACCTAGCAAGAGAGACCACAGATGTACCAAGGAGGAAAAATATAGACTTCTAGTGGAAGCCACAGAGTCCCTCTGCAAAATCAGTTGATAGATTTTAAAAATATATGTCATGTGATCTAATTAGAGGAAACTCTTAGATATTCAAATTTGACATCAAGCTGTCAAGGAACCTTTTATATTTGGCATAGCCTATGGAGGCTGCAAATACTCCTCCCTCTAGAAGGCCTGAGATAGGCTTCCCCTCATATGACTGAACCTATTTAAATTCAGAGTGTTCTTAATTATATTTGCTAATGGTACTAGGTGTTAGGGTTAGCCTTTCTCATATTTTAAAATTTATTTCATGTAAGAGGTCATCTCTGTTTTTTAATTTTTTTACTCTTATGGGAATTCTATGGCTTATGTTGGATGGGGGGAAAAAAGCCAATCTTTCCAAAGAAATCTCTAAGGCTAATTTATTCAAAGAATGTAAGAGATGTGATTCCAGGCTTTTGGTATTTGCTGTTTTCAATCAGTCTAACTCAGCAAACACTTATTAAATTATTGACTGTGTAAAGCTCAATACTAGGTGCTGTTTGCAGAATATTAATGGCCTGGAAGTAATTCACATTGTCAAAGTCCAACACCCTTTTATTATTAAAAGAACTCTCAGAAAACTGGGAATATAAGGGAACTTCCTCAACATGGTAAAAGGTATTTATTTTTTAAAAAACCCATAGCTAATATCACACTCAATAGCAAAAAACTTAAAACTTTCCCCATAAAATCAGGAACAGAACAGGACCCCAGTGTTATCACTGCTATCCAGCATAGCTCTGGAAGTTCTAGCCAGTGCAATTAGATAAGAAGAAGAAATAAAAGGATTCAAATGGGAAAGGAAGAAGTAAAACTATCTCTTCATAGATGAACTTGATCCTATAGGTAGAACTCCTACAGAATCCACAGTGAGGCCACTAGAGCTAATAAACAAACTCAGCAAAGTTGCAGTTGCTCCATTCTTTCTTCATAGTTCAGCGCTTCAGTGTTCTCCCTAAACACATGGAATGGTTTGTCCTCATGGAAACACTGGATGTTTGAAAATGTAAGGATGCACCAAGTGTAATGGCTCACACCTGTAATCCCAGCACTTTGGGAGGCCGAGGCAGGCGGATCACAAGGTCAGGAGATCGAGACCATTATGGTCAACATGGAGAAACTTCGTCCCTGCTAAAAATATAAAAATTAGCCAGGTGTGGTGGTGGGCTCTGGTAGTCCCAGCTACTTGGGAGACTGAGGCAGGAGAACCACTTGAAACAGGGAGGCGGAGGTTGCAGTGAGCCGAGATCGTGCCACTGCACTCCAGCCTGGGCAACAGAGTGAGACTCCATCTCAAAAAAAAAAAAAAAGTAAGGATGGAAGTTCTTCTATTGTGTCGTCAAAAATAATTTACTGTCCCCATATTCAGTTGTATGCATAAAATTTTCATGAGACTATTTTGGCAGTAGGTCAAATTTTGCTTTAATTTCAAGTACTTATAAAACTAGTTGCACGTTAAGTCTCATTATGCTTTGAAATAGATCCATTTATTAGGTTGGTTATCTGTGATGCTTAGTTAAAAGAATAGAGGATAGTTAGCGTCACTGGCAAGGTGCAGTCTGGAGGGAGCCACAGAGACAGATGAGGCTTTAAAGGAATATGAAGAGGGAAAAGGGCCTAGGAATCAATAAATAAGATACCATAGATCCTCACTGTTTATTATGGTAGCCATGAGACTCATTTGACTACTTAAATTTAAATTAATAAACATGAAATAAAGTTTAAAATAAGGTTCTTTAGTTACATCAGCCATGTGTTTGTTTACCACATGTCTATGATTACTTTATTAGGCATCACAGATATAAAACATTTTCATCATTGCAGAAAGTCTATCGAGCATTGCTGCTGTAGGCAATGTTTTGTATTTATTTTATTCAACAGTACATGATGAATATAGTTTCCTGTTAAAGATGATCTCAAATAGAATGTGTAAAATGGAATAGTATTTGATCACATTAAGCTATCATGATTTTCAAAAATCAATTATTACAAAAATAGCTTTTTGTAACTTTTTGTAATTATAATCATGACTATTATTTTTAAAAAACCAATAACAGAATTTCTGCCCTTCAATGATCTATTTAACATAAATTCATAGAAATAAAATGGCTGGATCCAATACTGTAAACATTTTTTTTTAACAGCTTTTGATTTGTGTGGCCAAATTCCTCTTCAGAAAGTTTATCTGTGTGCATGCCCTAAACATAAGAGGCAGGCGAGTCATTTAATTTCAAAAGAAAAAATAACCATAAAATAAAGACCAAAAACAAGATAAACAGAACAGTAGCATAGTCGCATCTGTGTAGAATAGAACTTCAGATTTGGATGGGAATAGTTGTGAGTAGCAATGCTGCAATACACAAGAAAAAATAATAATTAGTAACCACTTTTATACTATTTCTATGTGGTAGGCCCTGTTTAGCATTTTATATATTTACTTCATCCTCACTGTAGCCTTGTAAGTTAGTTACTGCTGTGACTTCCATTGTATAGTTAGACAAAACAGAGGCACCTGGATTAAAGGAACTTGCTTGAAGTCACACAACTAAGCAGCAAACCTAGGACTGGAATTCACCTGTGTTCATCCAAGCTGATAAGTGTTTGAGAGTCCATGTTTTTACCACTACACAATATTGCCTCTCAACCATTTTATTCAAATCCCAGTGGGATTGTGGGATTGTGGGATTGTAGGTGGGATCATGTCCCCTCTCATAACTATGTGTGTCTGTGTGTATACACACATATATATATAGTTCTAACCCCCAGTACTTCAAAGTGTGGCCTTATTTGGAGATAGGGATGTTGCAGATGTAATCGCAGACATACCTTGTTTTATTCTCCTTTGCTTTATTGAACTTCACAGATAGTGCATTTTTTACAAATTAAAAGTTTCTGGCAACCCTGCGATAAAGCAAGTGTAATGGCACCATTTTTCCAACTGCGTCTACTCATTTCATGTCTCTGTGTCACATTTCAGTAATTCTTGCAATATTTTAAATTGGTTTCATTGTTATTATATCTGTTATGGTGATCTGTGATCAGTGATCTTTGATGTTACCATCGTAATTGTTTTGAAGTGCCACAGACCATGCCCATATAAGATGGCAAACTTAATCAATAAATCTTGTGTATTCTGACTGCTCCAATGACCAGCTCCCCATCTCTCTTTCTCTCCTTGGACCTCTTGATTTCCTGAGGCAAAACAATATTAAAACTAGGCCAATTAATAATACTATAGTGGCCACTAAGTGTTCAAGTAAAAGGAAGAGTCTCATGTCTCTCACTTTTGATCAAAAGCAGAAATGATTAAGATAAATGAGGAAGGCATGTCCAAAGCCAAGACAGGCCAACAGCTAGACCTCTTGTGCCAAACAGTTAACCAAGTTGTGAATGCAAAAGAAAAATTATTGAAGAAAATTGAAGGTGATACTCCAGTGAACGCATGAAAGATAAGAAAGTGAAAAAGCCTTATTGATGATATGGAGAAAGTTTTAGTGGTCTGGTTAGATGATCAAACCAGTCACAACCTTCCTTTAAGCCAAAGCCTAATTCAGAGCAAGGCCCCAGCTCTCTTCAATTCTATGAAGGCTGAGAAAGGTGAAAAAGCTGCAGAAGAAAATTTGGAAACTAGCTGAGGTTGGCTCATAAGGTTTAAAGAAAGAAGCTGTCTCTGTAACATAAAAGTGCAAAGTAAGCAGCAAGTGCTAATGTAGAAGCTGCAGCAAGTTATCCAGAAGATCTAGCTAAGATCATTGATGAAAGTGGCCACACTAGACCACAGATTTTCAATGTAAAGGAAACAGCTTTCTTTGGAAGAAGATACCATCTAGGACTTTCATAGCTAGACAAGAGAAATCAGTGCCTGACTTCAAAACATGAAGGGGCAATCTGACTCTCTCATTAGGGGCTAATGCATCTGGAGACTTTAAGTTGAAGTCAATACTCATTTACCATTCTGAAAACCATAGGGCCATTAAGAATTATGCTAAGTGTACTCTACTTGTGTTCTATAACTTGAATGACAAAACTTAGATCATAGTGCAGTGTTTACAACATAGTTTACTTAATACTTTACTGCCTAGAAAAAAAAGATTTCTCTCAACATTGAAAATGCACCTAGTCACCCAAGAGCTCTGATGGAGATGTATAAAGAGATTAACGTTGTTTTCATGCCTCCTAACAACATCCATTTTGCAGCCGATGGATCAAGGAGTCATACTGACTTTTGAGTCATAATATTTAAGACATATATTTTGTAAGGCAATAGCTACCATAGTGATTCCTCTGATGTATCTGGAAAAAGTAAATTGCAAACCTCTGAAATGAATTCATTTTAGATGCCATTTAGAACATTCATGATTCATGAGAGAAGGTCAAAATATCAACATTAACAGGAGATTGGAAGAAGTCGATTCCACCCCTCATAGATGACTTTGAAAGATTCAAGACTTCAGTAGATGAAGTAACTAACTGCAGATGCAATGGAAATAGCAGAATAACTGGAATTGGACATGGAGCCTGAAGATGTGACTGAATTGCTGCAATCTCATGATAAAACTTTAATGGATGAGGAGTAGCTTCTTATGGATGAGCAAAGAAAGTGGTTTCTTGAGATGAAATCTACTCCTGGTGAAGATGGAGTGAACATTGTTGAAAGAACAAGGGATTGAGAATATTACATAAACGAGGTTGTTAAAGCAGTAGTAGGGTTTGAGAGGATTGACTCCAATTTTGAAAGTTCTACGGTAGGTAATGTTATCAAACAGCATCACATGCTGCAGAGAAGTCTTTCATGAACAGTGGCAAACTTAGTGCACAGGTTATTGATGTGGCAAACTTCATTGTTGTTTTATTTTAAGAAATTACCACAGCATTCCAATCTTGAGCAACCACTACCCTAATCAGGCAGCATCCATCAACACAGAGGCAAGGCCCTACACCAGTAAAAAGATTACCACTCGCTGAAGTCTCAGATGATCATTAGCATTTTTTAGTAATTAAGTGTTTTTAAAGTATGTCATTGGTTTTTCTTAGACATAATTCTATTGCATACTTAACAGACTACAGCATAGTGCAAATGTAACTTTTATAAGCACCAGGAAATCCCCAAAATTGTGATTTTTTAAATTGCAATATTCACTTTATCGTGGTAGTCTGGAACCAAATCCAGAGTATCCTTGAGGATACTGTAGTTAAGAAGAGGCCATACTCAAGTAGGATTGGTTCCTAATCCAGTATGACTGAAGTCCTTGTAAGAAGACAGCCATGTGAAAATATACACAGGGAGAATGTTATGTGATGACAAAGGCAGAGATTGGAGTTATGCAGCCACCAGAAGCTAGGAAGAGGTGAGGAGGGATTTTTCTATAGGTTTCAGAGTGTGCATATAGCCAAGCTGATACCCTGGTCTTGTACCTTCTAGCCTCCAAAGCTCTAAGACAATAAATTTCTGTTGCTTTGTTATAGCAAGTTGAACAGAGGAATACACCTGATGACTTAAAAGGTGTTCCAGTATCCAACCAAGCACCCAGTTAGCTCATGAACACACCTCACCTACTCATTCTGCATCCACTCACATTTGTCGATAACCTGCATGGTGTCCAGTCACATGGGCTGAAGGCCAAAGACAATATGTTTGCTGCTGCTTCTGTACGCCTTGGAAATCTCAGAGAACACCCTGACTGACTCATAAAGTGAATACTTTATTGAATTTGCCAACATTATGTTAAGTTTCTGGGAAGCTAATAATTGTATATTTTTCTTCATTTTGGAGGGGCTGTGATTCACTAAGACAGTATGAACCATGTTGGTATCATGTAACTGTATTTAGATTTGTCTAGCTTGTGGGGAAAACTGTAAGAGCTCCAGACAACTGTAAATCATCAATGAATTTGTCCTTTGTCCCAATTTTTATTTCCATATTTAAGCAGATTACAATTTGTCCAATTTTGGAAAATCAGTTGCTTCTTGGCTTGAAAGAAAATGTAAACCAAATTTATGGTTTACTCCATACTCATACTCTTATTTTTAAAATGTTACAGTAGAATAACTGAAAATGATTTTATCTTGAATGAAATCTTGAAGTATGATTTCTTTTTGAGACAGGGTCTCTCATTCTGTCGCCCAGGCTGGAGTGCAGTGGTGCGATCACAGCTCAGAGCAGCCTCGACCTTCCCAGGTTCAGATGGTTATCCCACCTCAGCCTCCCTGAGTGAGATAGGTTTCCCGAATACAGCACACCGATGGGTCTTGACTCTTTATCCAATTTGTCATTCGGTGTCTTTTAATTGGGGCATTTATTCCATTTACATTTAAGGTTAATATTATGTGTGAATTTGATCCTGCCATTATGATTCTTGCTGGTTATTTTGCCTGTTAGTTAATGCAGTTTCTTCATAGCAATGATGGTCTTTATAATTTGGTATGTTTTTGCAGTGGCTGGTACTGTTTGTTCCTTTCCATGTTTAGTGCTTCCTTCAGGAGCTCTTGTAAGGCAGGCCTGGTGGTAACAAAATCTCTCAGCGTTTGCTTGTCTGTAAAGGATTTTATTTCTTCTTTGCCTATGAAGCTTAGTTTGGCTGGATATGAAATTCTGGGTTGAAAATTCTTTTCTTTAAGAATGTTGAATATTGACCCCCATTCTCTTCTGGCTTGTAGGGTTTCTGCAGAGAGATCTGCTGTGAGTCTGGTGGGCTCCCCTTTATGGGTAACCTGACCTTTCTCTCTGGCTGCCCTCAACATTTTTTCCTTTATTTCAACCTTGGTAAACCTGATGATTATGTATCTTGGGGTTGCTCTTCTTGAGCAGTATCTTTGTGGTGGTCTCTGTATTTCCTGAATTTGAATGTTGGCCTGCCTTGGTAGTTTGGGGAAGTTCTCCTGGGTAATATATTGAAGAGTGTTTTCCAACTTGGTTCCATTCTCCCCATCACTTTCAGGTAACACCAATAAAACATAGATTTGGTCTTTTCACATAGTCCCATATTTCTTGGAGGCTTTGTTCATTTCTTTTTACTCTTTTTTCTCTAATCTTGTCTTTTTGCTTTATTTCATTGAGTTGATCTTCAGTCTTCAGCTATTGATACTTGTGTATGCTTCACAAAGTTCTCATGCTGTGTTTTTCAGCTTCATCAGGTCATTTATGTTCTTCTCTAAACTGGTTATTCTAGTTAGCAATTCTTTTATCCATTTTCTTAGCTTCCTTGCACTGGCTTAGAACATGCTTCTTTAGCTCGGAGGAGTTTGTTATTACCCACCTTCTGAAGCCTACTTCTGTCAGTTCCTCAAACTCATTTTCCATCCAGTTTTGTTCCATTGCTGGCGAGGAGTTGTGATCCTTTTGAGGAGAAGAGGCATTCTTGTTTTTGGAATTTTCAGCCTTTTTGTGCTGGTTTCTCCCCATCTTCATGGATTTATCTGCCTTTGGTCTTTGAAGTTGATGACCTTTGGAGGGGTCTCTTAGTGGACATGCTTTTTGTTAATATTGATACTATTCATTTCTGTTTGTTAGTTTTCCTTCTAACAGTCAGGCCCCTCTGCTGCAGGTCTGCTGGACTTTGCTGGAGGTCCAGTTCAGACCCTGTTTGCCTGGGTATCACTGGCAGAGGCTGCAGAACAGCAAAGTTTGCTGTCTGTTTCTTCCTCTGGAAGCTTTGTCCCAGAGGGGCACCCACCAGATGCCAGCCAGAGCTCTCCTGTATGAGGCATCTGTTGGCCCCTACTGGGAGATGTCTCCCAGACAGGATACAGGGGGGTCAGAGACCCACTTGAGTAGGAAGTCTGCCCCTTATCAGAGCTCAAACATTGTGCTGGGAGATCTGCTGCTCTCTTGACAGCTGCCAGGCAGGGGAGTTTAAGTCTGCTGAAGCTGTGCCCACAGTTTCCCCTTACCCCAGGTGCTCTGTCCCAGGGAGGTGGGGTTTTATCTCTAAGTCCCTTACTGGTGCTGCTGCCTGTTTTTCAGAGATGCCCTGCCCAGAGAGGAGGGACTCTAGAGAGGCAGTCTGGCCACAGCAGGCTGGCTTAGCCACGGTGAGCTCTGCCCAGTTTGAACTTCCCTACAGCTTTGTTTACACTGTGAGGGTAAAACCGCCTACTCAAGCCTCAGCAATGGCAGATGCCCCTTCCCCCACCAAGCTCAAGAGTCCCAAGTTGACTTCAGACTGCTGTGCTGGCAGCGAGAATTTCAAGCCAGTGGATCTTAGCTTGCTGGGCTCCGTGGAGGTGGGACCCACCAAGCCAGACCACTTGGCTCCCTGGCTTCAGCCCCCTTTGCAGGGGAGTCAACGGTTCTGTCTTGCTGGTGTTCCAGGCACCACTAGACTATGTAAAAAAAACTCCTGCAGCTAGCTCAGTGTCTGCCCAAATGGCTGCCCAGTTTTGTGCTGGAAACCCAGGGCCCTGGTGTTGTAGGCACTAGAGGGAATCTCGTGGTCTGCAGGTTGTGAAGACCATGGGAAAAGCACTGTATCTGGGCTGCAGTGCACAGTACAGTCCCTAATGGCTTCACTTGGCTAGGAGAGGGAATTTCCCTACCTCTCGTGCTTCCAGGGTGAGGTGATGCCCCACCTGCTTCAGCTAGCCCTCCTTGGGCTTCACCCAATGTCCAACCAGTTCCGATGAGATGAACTGGGTACCTCAGTTGGAAATGCAGTAATTACCTGCCTTCTGCATTAATCTCGCTGGGAGCTGCAGACCAGAGCTGTTCCTATTCGGCCATGTTGCCAGGAATCCTGAACTCCTATGTTTATTGCAGCACTATTCACCACAGCCAAAATATGGACTTCACCTAAACGTCTGTTGATGAAAGAAGGGATAAAGAAAATGTGTGGTACACAATGAAATATTACTCAGCCATAAAAAAGAATGAAATCTTGTCATTTGCAAAAACATGCATGGAACTGGAGGACATTAAGTGAATTAAGCAGGCACAGAAAGACAAATATCACATGTTCTTACTCAGATGCAGGAGCTAAAAAAATAATCTCATGGAGTTAGAGTAGAATAATGTTTCTTTATACCTTCTAAAATGTGGCTACCAAAATGTTTAAATTACATATATGACTCCCGTTCTATTGCTATTGGATAACACTGCTTTAGATGGCTGGATAAACTGAACACCCTGAATAGTATAATCTCAAATTTTAAAAAAATGAGATTTGACTTTTAAAGAAAGGTTACTGTAATTCAAAACTAATACATTGTTTTCAAAGTATAGAGTATACTATTCTTACCTTCAAGATAATCCTGTTGTTCACATTTTAAACCCAATTTCTAAAAAGGAATAAAAGTGAGATGTGAACTTCATGTGGGTTTGTGGTAGATTGCTTGTAAAACTTTACTCAATCCTTCCCTCCTTTATTTGAGCTACTTCGTAGTTCCTTTCAATAAGGGGTGGGGTTTATTTTCCCTCTCCTTAAATCTTGATTGTCCTGTGAATTTTTGCCAATCGCGCATGGCACAAATGATGGTGTGCTAGTTCTGGGCTTAGATAACAACAAGCCTCCCATTCTGTCTACTCAGTCTCTTGGAATCTGCCTACTTTTCATGTGAACAAGTCCCCTGCTGCCCTGGAAGTTGAGAGACCATGTGCAGCAGAGATGGACTGTCTCAGATGAGAGCATCTGTGTTAGTTTTCTATGGCTGCTGTAACAAACTACCACAAATTTTGTGACTAAAGACACCACCAATTTATCATCTTACAGTTCTGTAAGGCAGAAGTCCAACACAGGTCTCACTGGGCTAAAATCACAGTGTCACCTGGGTTGTGTTCTTTTTCAGAGGAAGGCTCTAAGGGAGAATCCTTTTTTTTTTTTTTTAACCTTCTCTAGCTTTTACAGGCTGCCCACATTCCTTGATTTTATAACTCCTTCCTCTCTCTTCAAAGCCAGCAGAAGTAGGTGGAGTCTTTCTCACGTCATATCACTCTGTCCTCTTCTGACTCCCTCTGGAAGTTCAAAGGACGCTTATCATTATGTTGGGTCCACTCAAATAATCCAGAGTAATGTTATTTTCAGATCAACTGATAAGCAACCTTAATCTCATCTGCGATTTTAACTCCCCTTTGCTATGTAAAGTAGTATATCCACAGATTCCAGGGATTAGAATGTGGACCACGTGTGTGTGTGTGTGTGTGTGTGTGTGTGTGTGTGTGTGTAGAGGGGATGAGTGGTCATTACTTTGCTCACCATGCCATCCTTAGCCAGCCAGCACTTGACCATCAGAAACTGATCACAGACGAGTGAGTGAGTCCAGTTCTGACCAGAATTCCTCAGCTGAGCCCAGTCTCTAAAGTGTTGAATGAAATAAAGGTTGGTTAAGTACATAAATAAAGATAGGGTGGCATGACATGAAAAAAAGGGAAAACTAATTCAGTTTTTGAAAAGGCCCCCAAAATGCAAACTGACTGTATGTAAAATATTATACCATCAAATTTCTCAAACAATCCTGATAATTTTAGGCACTCCATTTTTATTTAACTATTTTATTTATATTTTTTGTTCTTCTTAAAAATATATAATGGTGATCTTGTTGGAACAAACTGTTTCTCTATTGAGTTATTTGCAGTATAGGAAATCACAGCGTAGATTTCGAACCACCAACATCTCGACTCTGCTGTGAGATGGCCTCTGTCAACAAAAGGCGGGCCTTAATCTTCAAGTCCTTTACCTTTGGAGTAATAATGACTTGTGGCTTAGGCTAAATTTCCATTAGTGAATAGACGATATTTTTAAACAACCTCTCAAGCTGTTAAATTATACTTTTAATTCTCTCTTAAGTGGATTCAACATGTAATATGTTGCCTATGGTTTGCCTCCAGTGGCATAGATCCCATAGTCAACTTTTGGAGGATTCAACGTTTTGTTGAATCCTTCAGGGGAAGGCCTGCATATGCCTCACATGTAAATTCTCTGTTTCAACTGTGAAACAGAAAGAAAGAAGAGTCAAAGTAGCTTTCTGTTAGACATAACATTTTAGCCTCCTGAGCAAAACCTCAGAGAAACCTGGACTCCTAAAAAAAAAAAAAAAAAAAAAGGTTTCACATGGAAAATATGAACCAAGCAGAATAATTTCTAATTGAATCACATGAAGTTTTTAACCTTGCAATGTTTTTAACTGGTGATGTTTCACCTCTGATCCCAAGATTTCCATTTCAAGTATTTACTAGCGTAAAATGAAAGAGCAGTGGGTCAACATCATCAATTTGGTGGCAGAGTCTCATAAAACAAAGGCCATCTGCCTATTAATAACCTCATGCTATAAAAGGTGTGTGTGTGTGTGAATAGTAAGGAGTTCTTCATTACCAGCAAAATTTATTGCTAAAGATCCTGAAACTGGTAATTAATAAACAAAGATAATTACTTGGCAGCCTAACAAGATTCACACATTCAAAACTCTTGGAAATTTAAGGCACCTGCTAATGGTTTCCAGTGTAACAGTAGATCAGGGAAATAGATTTAAGGGTAAATAAGTTGCATCATTGAAATTTCTTGTTTTGCTTTTTATTTTTTCTTATAATTTTTTTTAACTTTGCCACCATGAAGTCTCCTGTCTGAGAAGGATATAAAAGAATTTACTGTGTTTTTGTTTTTTTTTCCCACAGAAAGCAGAATGGATCTGGAGTGGCCTATGAAATCTGGCAATTCTTCACCAATACTCTGTTTCCATTTCCTGGCTGAAAAGAGCTACATGAAGGTATGACTTTGAATTGTTTTGCAAGGCCAGATGACCTGCAGCTGGCTCATGGTCAACTGCTAGAGCCTCACTGGAGATGTAAGTACTGTTCATCTTTGCAGTTTTGTGTTACATAGCTAAAGACCACAAATATGTATGTAATGCGTCAGCACCAGGTCATTGACTTTGTCACATATGCAGCATTTGAATACTGAATGATGATTATTTGCATGGAAAATCAATTTAATGACAGAGAAACAAATACATAGTGGTTGTGAGCTCTCAATTTTGTGTCTAAAAAATGGATTCTAATTTTTTTGTGCTATTTATTAGCTGCATCTGTTTTCCTATCAGTGCAATGTACATAAGGCTCTTGGGATGGGGTTATTGTATAAGCTAAACAAAAAGAGGTATGTAAAACATTTGGCATGGTGCCTAGAATGGAGTAAGACATCAACTAGTATCTGCTATTAGTACTGATGTCAAAGGATGTGGCATACTATTGTCTGGCTCCTCTCAAAAGGAAATTAAAACCTAAATTTGTCTCATGTGAGTATTCATCTCATGTGATTGAACCCAGAAGACCACTAGGAAAACGAAATGGGATAAAAAAAACAGTGTCTGACTTGTAGCTCCAGAGGACCAGTATTTAGGTTTGCGCTGTTCTCTTTGGTCCCTTTTAATCTGACCAACCTGGTGCTTCACCAGCATAAAACTTTCTCCCAAGGTTTTCATTTGCAGAAACAAGAAGACCCTTGAGACCAATAACTAGTTATTTATTTTTAAATGTTCTGAAATAAAAATAATAGTGTGAGGCTTTTGCTTGAGCTTTCTTTCTGAAATGACCCTTGACAGGAACTGGAAATAGTTTTTGTCAATGCAGCCATTATCTCTCTTGTGACCAAACGGGATGTGGGAGGTAGGGTGGAATTTCTGAGTTCTTTGTACATAGGAATAAAATGTCTGTCATTTAGTTAAAATAAATTATTGATTTTTAAATCAAATCAAAATATTGAGTCAAACAAGCAGGTACTGTACTTGAATTTTCCCTTATTTGTAAGAACTGTTTTTCACTGTTTTATGAATAGTGGGGAAAATAAGGGGATATAAATAACAAAATCATGTTTTGGGCTTCATGAAACCTAGAAGGCAATTATAGGACACTCTGAAGAAAAAGTTTAAATTACCATCATTTCTCAGGAAAATAAATGATCTCCTTTCTTGCCTTATCAGGTAAGCAAGCTGACAAAATGCTTTAAAAACAACTTGAGGATACTTAGACTTTCCACTGGAGGACTGTGCACAAAGCTCAGATTATTCTTCCCATACCCCAGTGCTTTCTCCTCTTCCTGGGAACAAGGGTGTTAAGTGTCCCCAGCATCACTCAGAAATTGGGCTTGGGAAAGTCTTAGGAGCAAGACAAACGACTGGTTTTGCTGGAAGGGAACTAGAGAAAGCTGGGCATGAATTTAAGTGGAATAATGACAGATCGCCTTAGCAGATCAAATGTTGATTTGCTCCAGGGATTAAGAGATGATACAGTTTGGGATTACTGTATTATTGCTTCTAGATCTGCAAAATATACGTGTACATGGCCTGAGAGTAAAGAAAGTAACATTCATTTCTTGTTTAAATTTCCTCCAAAGCTTTGTTTCAGGAATAAATACACCCCTTCAACATGAGAATTGGGGGTTTTCTTGCTCTGGCCCCTTCCTACTTACCCTGTCTCTCTGGTGATCTTTCTCTCCTTACATGCTATATGACATCAGAAGCAGTGACATCACTGTACTACCCCAGAAATGTGCCCCTTTGCCTTCGAATCTCATACTCCTTTTGTCCAGAACACTTCCACCTCCCTTATCTCCTTTTATTTCCTAGGCTAACTGATAAATCATTATTTAAAACATTCTACTTAGCCCTGATCTGGGTAGTATGTACTGTACTTTCTATGTGCTCTCAAAATATCTCTTCATTTTTTTCAATCATTATTTTTATCATAGTATATTATAATAATCAGTTTGACTTTGATTTAATTGGTGCTAGGTGAGGAATGGTCAGTGGCCTATTTTAAAAAGCTCCCTCGTGATTCTGATTTACAGCAAGGATTATGACCCACTGAACTGAATTGATAGCTCCATGAAGATAGGGCAGTTGACTGTCTAGTTCACAGCTGCAAGTCCATTTTCTAGCTCAGTGCCAGAAACAGCAAATGCTGAAGAAACATTTGATCTATAGATTAAATGTCTTTGTATCTCCAGTGTTTGTACAATGATAAGCACAATTGTTCGTTGAGGGAGTAAATGCATAAATATGTTAAATTCTACAAAGATTTCATACATAGTAAATTGTAGTCTTTGCTGTCACAAAGTTATAGTTGGATAGGAGTGAGGGAAATTAGAGAAACACACCAAAAATTCTGATATAATCACTTGTGCATATCAGTGATGAAAACATATTCAGTGGTTGTAATGATTTCTTACTGAGAATATCTCTCATGGTGAGGATTTCTCTTTCTTCTGAATGCAGACATTTTTGAAATAGTATGGCAATTGTTCAGTTGATTGAAGCTTTCAGCAAATTCTGTTTAAGTTCTTTGGCAAACTGCTTAAATCTTATGAGGTCATTCCAGACCATTCGCATTTCCCTGTTATGCACTGAGGCAGGAAATGTTTTCTCCTTTTTGAAATGAGCAATTCAAGGGGCTGGTAAAGAATGCACACGGCACAACATGCTATCAGCTCCCTCCAGCTGTTTACCGTGGTCTTTTTCATTCTTAACAGGGACATCAAGTTCTTTTGGAGACTAGTTATGGTTTTATACATAAGACAAAATAAACACTTCCTTTAGGGCTTCAGAGGGTAACTTCGCTCAAGTCTTATCTTTCATTTTTCTTCAACAAAAAGAGGAAAAAGCAAGATTTGAGAGAGGATTGCTGTTTATCAGGTTATTCTGTGGTCTGTTGGCACATTTAAAAAATTTCTTTTCGGATTCTGAAAGCAGCAAAACTCCTCACCTTAACTTTCCCCATCTCATATCACTTAATTTTTCATACTGTGAGTGATCATGGCCCCCACCCAAGGTCATCTGAGAACAATTGTACCTTAGTCATTGACATTCTTAAGGTCTTGTTTAGAAGGAATTGTTTGGAGCCATTGCAGTCTGACCTGAGTCATCCCAGACTGTGCCAGGGAGGCTAAAGAACTGAACTTTCCCCAAAGGAACTCTTGTTATTGTAGAGAATCTCCAGGATGAAATACACAGTTAGTGCTCAGTGCACATGCACTTTGTCTGGAATTTACCGTCTGAACAGGGACACACTATGGCCTTTTAATCAGGATAGGCTTAGATTGAATTTTTTGTACAAAGTAAATTTCCTTTTAGTAGAATTTGCCAGAGAGGCCACCCTGTAGAAAGGTATGATGGCTTAGTGGGAAGACCATGGGCTTTGGAGTCAGACAGACTTAGTTTAAATCCTATTTCTGCCACGTATTTCGTGAATTCAGTAAGATACTTAACTTCTTTGAAGCTCAGGTTTCTCGTGTATAAAATATAATAACCCACTCATGGTGTTGCCATAAAGATCAAAAGAGTTAAGACAGATTATGTCCTTGCCTCTGGTCAGCACTGAGTAGGTTCGTTTCCTTTGCTTGAAAACTTGTGAAGGAATTTCACTGGCAAATCTATAGAAATATTTCTTATCTAAAAGAAATATCTTGTCATTGATTTTGGCAAATACACGTTTTATTTAGAAATCATAGTTAAAACTATGCTATGTGCTGTAGAAAGAGAAACAGAGTGCCTTCCTACCCCCATTCGGATGTTATAATTAAAACGAATATAGCAAAATATGTAGAGAGCAACACACATTTGAATAAGGGAGAGTGGAAGAACATATTGGTAAAGGCACTAAATCCAAAGACCTGACCCTAACCTCAACTCTAGCTGCAAGATGGAAGGCTCACTTATAAAATAAGAATAGTACCTACGTTAATAGTGTTGTTCAGAAAATGAAAGGGTGGAATGTTTGTAGATCTACCTCAAAAACATAATAGCACAAAAACTGCATTTAATTATTAAAAACAGTTTGTATTTCTTCTCCTACTTACCAAAAACAAACTATTTTAAGAGTGAGGAATGGTATACAGTTGGAGAAAGGACATTTTTTCAAAAGCCAGGGAGGAAGATGGTGGGTTTAGTTACCATATGCTAACTGAGAACAATTTTGCATTTTCTCAACTGCCCCTTGGAAGCCAGGCTAGACTTCATGTAGTCAGTCCAGGTATTTGCTTAGTGTAACGATTAGGTGGGGCTGGGATATATACCTGTCTGGAAATAAGTAATCTTTCATAAATCTGTGTGGCTATGGCATGCTTGTGAAAAGGACTGTAGTGTATAAAACTATGGATGGTAAGACTGAGAATTTAAACAAAATAGAAGTTTGTGGGAACAGCAATAAAAATGGTGTGTGTGTTTGTTTATTTAAAGATCACAATTCGTATAAGGTTGTGAAGGCATCTGCTACTAAGACAAACTAAATGTATTGGTATTAAAAGGTTGCTCCAATAGGTAATCTTTTCCTGACCATCCTTCTTAATTGTTCTGGAAAAGTTTTCCAAAAGCGATTCTTCCATGTGTTGTATGTTTTGCAAACTCATTTTAAAGATTTTAGATCTTACTGACTTGTAATTTAACATTTTTTTTTTTGCCCTTGTCATTTTTTCATTTCCTCAAATATTGGCAAGATCTTTGTGTAGCCATTCTATATGGTTCTGGTCTTTATCCTACATCTGAAGGTAGAGCCTAACAGGTCTCCCTTTTACACTAAATGCTTCTGCTCCTTGGAAAGCAGCAGAGGGAGCAGTAATGGCTGTTGGTCTCTTTTGTTTAAAAGGATTGAATTACAGAAACTATAGATCATACAACAGTAAGACTTTAAATTGCTAAAAACTACATGTTCTCATCATTGTAATTCGAAGCCCACATACAATGAGTCACTCATCTGGGTTACACTTTGGGAGTCGGTATGATATGTTATTGTGAATGGATAAAACATGAGCTCATCTTTAACAAGCTTTCATCTGAAGTTCTTTTTATTAAATTACCAAACAAGTTGCCCACGAGGTAGTGGTTTAGAGTTCAATGGGTGTAGGGAGGAGGCAGAGAACGTTTGGGGAAGTGGACTCCTGGCTGCATATGATGATTTTCAAGGGGTATCCAGTGAGATCCCCTTGTGGTGATGTGATTATGGTGAAGGGTTGACTGGAGAAAGGAGACACAGATAAAAATAATGGCAGAAGGCCACTATTTTGACCACTCTTATTTTTGCCTAGAACCAATCTTATTTAGAAATAAGGTTTCAATCTTGCTGCTTTTTCTGAGGTGAAGTATTTAATACAAAATAGTAGACTTAACCTGCTTAATTACTGTGGCAACAGCTGACCATCTTCCTTATATCATCCTTCCTTATAGTGACCCATATGTCAATATGGGTCTTCACATATCTGAGCAAAAATCTAATAGACAGTGTAGTCCAGATTTTTATATGTAGACACTTTAGTTAGTATATTGTTACTCACCCCTGTAGAGCTTCTGTGTTTCCTGGTCAAATTCATTCTTTGCTTAAAAACAAAGCACAACATACTAGACGAAAGATGAGAACAAAGGCCCATGGGAGCTTTGAGACAGGAAAATTACATAACACTTGGTTTTGGGAAGTGGGAGGCAGAGATGAAATAAGAGCTTATTGAGATGTCAAACCTGAGGTGGACCTTGATGGAAAGGTGATATTTATGACTAATCTAGTTGTAGGGAACAGAATGGGTAAGGGTATTGAAGGGAAATCACATATGCAAGTTACAAAATGGCTGTAGTGTGGAGTGGTAGGATTGTCAAGATAGAAGGCAACTGATTGGTGGTAGCTGCTGTCATGTGGAGTATTTCTTTCTAAATTTAGGGTGTAAATTGGGCTAGCCTCCATCATATTTTAGTTAGAATCTTTTAAGTGTTATTTATACACGTTATTTATAGATGATCTAGAAAAGAATGATGAAAAAATTAATTAAAAAAACACTCAATATTCCTATTCAAATCGTTGTTCCTTTATCTTAAAACTCTTTTGCTTTGTGAAGGATATTCTTTTCTACATTAGCTAATCTTACTGTAGAAGTATTTTGCTGGATATTTCTCCAGATCCATGTAATATTCAATTTCATATTACTATTGTAATTTAAATTTATAAATACATATTTTTAAAGAGCAGAATCATAGAATCAACAAAACACCATATTTGAACAAGGATTTGTGAAATTTTTAGCGTTTATTTGTCAAATTCCATATTCATAATTGGAAAAGGAACGTTTGTCAGATCAAATTATAGAGAGGAATAAAAAAACCCAACCCAATTATATCTTCAAATTTCAGCAACTCATCTTTGAGCTGCTCTCTCTAAGTCTCTTCTGTGCGGTGTCAGGGCACCAGAGGGATGTTTGTTCACTCTCAGGGCTACCTGGGTAGCTGCTCGGTAACTATGTGGCTGTTTCTACAGTTAGATGATTTAGACCACATATAGAATTACCTGTTTCAGACTCATATTGGGTTTCCTTCTTTCTTTTTTGTACAGCCTTGGTTACGAACTAGTATAAAAATTGTCTACTTAAACACAGAAGCAAGTAAGACTGGAAGGTGGTATTTTTTACAATGCTTTTCCAAGAAAACTATAATGAGTGGAGCATGAGGTTTAAAAAGTTATTTCAGCATCAGTGAAATCTCATTGCAGACTTCAGAAGAGATCCAAATACCAATCATGTTTAGTTCCCACTTGATGATCCCTCATAGTGGCCCATCCTAACACAGTTTCAAATCAGGCGCCTTCAGTCCTGTGGGTTATCTGATCCAAAGTGTATATGCATTGTATTCTTTGTGAGTAATCTGTGTAAATGTAAGGGGACCCTAGAATGATTTGTGTCTGCTACCAGACATGATTCTGGGTGCTTAAGGAAATGCATCTGTAATTGTATAGATGTTACCAAGACGAAGACCCTCAACATTTTGTTGTGGTTAATTAGTGCAGACTGATTTTAATTCAGTCCAGGGATATTCCAAACATAACATAAGTAGAAGGTAAAATTGAGATATATATATCCATGTATTAATGTTGAATAGAGAAAGGCCCGTATCCTTACTTCTTAAGTTCTCTTTAAATTTCTCAAAGCATTCAGAACTTTGAATATTCCATATGATTACTCCTCTCCATATATAGATATCCAATAGTTCATTAATAGGTAAAGGATGAAAGGACTTGGAAATGAAATTGGCAAGAGAAGATATTTGAGACCAAGGGTCTGTGAGCTACGTTTTCAATTTTCTCCCTTGAGAGTATTTTAAAAATGAAAATGGAATAATTTTATTTGTACATTGTGCTTGATGTAAGGATGATCTGAGCCATAGACAGATAACATTTGGGGTGAATTTACAGAAGGCTTCTTGTAAAAATCAAAATCTGGTTGTTAGTAATGTCCAGTAATAAATGATTATGACAGCAGATATTTAATGACCTATTTATAAAATAAACTATTTTGTTTCTTAATATTATTTATGTTACTTGTGGGAGCCAGTTTATCAGATATTGCCCACAGATCCAAGTGAAATCAGAAGGAAAGCTAAGAGGAAAAAATATATCTAAAATTCACTGTTTAGCTGTTTTACGTTTTAAGAACTCTAGGGATCCTTCAGAGAAAACAGGAGATAATGTAAAAGAAAAATTTAACACTGTTGCTTTTATCTATTGATATGGACAATGATTTGAAAGTTGACCAAAATTGATGCTTTATTCTATCTCATACCTGCCTTTGGACAACCCCGGTGATTTTTTAAATTTTATTTTTTATTCTAATTTTAATTTTGTAGAGACGAGGTCTTATTGTGTTGCCCAGGCTGGTCTTGAACTCCTGGCTTCAAGCAATCCTTTGGCCTTGGTCTCCCAAAATGCTGGGATTGCATGCATAAGCCACCAATTCCAGCACCCAGTGATTTTTAAAAGACTATATTGTATGTAGGTTTTGCAACATGAACCAAATGCTTTTCATTTTCCCAAAGATTAATCATATTAAAATGTACTTTTCTAGATCCTTAAAAAACAAACATTATTTGGGGGCTTATGTAGTAGGCACTTGTTAGACATTAAAAATACAAAAATAAGTAGGTGTTGTCACTGCTGTCATTCAATGAATAGTATATCCAATTGGCATCAATAAGACTTTTCATATAAACAATCAGATACAGCCAAAGAGATGACTTGGAACTGCTAAGAATTATATATAGTTTTGCAAAACAGAAAAACTAACCAAAAGTATAGAGAATGAAGGAAACAATAACGATAGGAACAGAAAATAATAAAAGAGTAGAACACTCAATCTAGAAGAACAACACCGTAAAAAGGTAAGTTCATTGAAAAGGCTACTGTTTCCCTAGTTTCCACCCCTCTCCTGCCAGGGCAGGTTTTTGAACCCTTTCCAAGGGTGGGAAGTCCAAATAGAGTCCCAGTATTGATGAACTGTTGAGGCAGAGATTAGAGATTCAGGCTGCCTGAAGCAGCTGGAATTTATAAAGTAGGGTACCAGAGAAGAGGAAGCTTCATGAAGGGTGGACACTAAAATTCTGTGTTTGGATTCACTATGCATCTTGGGTTTGGGATTAGCTTGGCTTGTGTAGGACAAGATTCCATGAGACCTCCCTGGAATTTCCTTCTACAGGGCTGGACAGTGATGGCAGAGAGTTGTTAGAGTTTTGGTCCAATCAGAGAGCAAATAAAAGATACATATCTATATATTGATTGTATGTTATGTCCATATACCCAGATAATAGTGCACTTTCTCTAAAAAAGTGGTATAAAATATTTTGTCTACATGAATGTGTGGATGTTCCCCAGGTCTTGCTGGAGTAATTCCTAGAAATAGAATTCTCCATGACTTATTCAGTCCTGCAATTATGAAATTAACATTAATCTGTAAAGCAATGGATAAGAACTTGGCAGAGGCTACCTGATCTTAAAATGTAATAATCTTAATCTAGTACTAAGTCAAAATAGAGAAGGATTGAATTGGATTTAACAGCTCCTTAAAACTGATTTTGTAAAATAAACTTTCAGTTTTAGTTTTTAAGAATTAGAATTTCAAAAGAAATTCCTTCATCGTACTTTTGCATTAAATATCATATTCTTTGCTGTGCACAAAATCTTTTGGTATAGACTTAAAAACATCGAAAAGACTTAAGAATTGAGAACAAAGGGAAATCAGAGTTTTCAGAAATAATACTGAGTTTAGATACAATCCAACAATATTCCTGAATTGAAAGGTTTCACCTCAAATATCTTCAAATTTTGGAAAATAAACAAATCATCATTTGTTTTATTTAGAATGATGTTACTTTTGGTTATGTTTTATGTGTTATTAATACAATGCAAAGTATAGTTATAAGACAAGTTCAGTCTTGAATTATTAGTAGGGGAACAAAAACATGAAGACCTCCCAGTATAAAATTGACTCTGACCCTTGGCTATGCATACTTCACAGCTGTTTGGCCTTTTCAAAAGTCTTGCTATCTTTGTAATGCACAGTTTTAGCTTTCTGTGTTGCATTGTGTGTATCTATGGTTATTCATGCTGAACAGAGAACTGTTTCTAGATGTTTATTTCTAGCATCTAAGCAACTTTACTGGTACTGTTTTTTTCTATTTCTGTTAGCTCAGATGTTTGCAAGCCTACTTGCGTAAAACAAGGAAAAAGGCTCATGCAGAGTGGCTTTCCATATTGAGTAGAGATATTACACAGACATTCACAATTATTGATTACGTTTAAAAGTCCTTATAATGACTATAGTCTGTAGAGTTGGGATGTGTATGGGAACCAAGAATACATGGTTTTACCTTTTATGGGTTGGTCACTTTCCTAATAACTTGCCTTTTCATTTGGCCAGGTATTGGTCTTGTCAGCTATAGTATATCAAGGTCTTCCAAACTTCACATGCCTAATAAATAGGATCCATATATTAGAACTTCTCAGTTAAATGATTGTGTCAGTTTCCTTTATATTTTATTCATCTTTTTCATGTTTAGCTATGAAAAGAAATTCATTTCCCATAAGTCACTTAAAAGCATACCGTGTAATAGTTGCCACCTACATCACTAAAGATTTGTATATCAATAATTCGAATTTATCTGTCAAATGTAGACAAATATTCTTCACTAAAAGTTTATTCTAAGTAGAAAAAAAATGACATTGAGAGTAGATAGTAGCTTGTTTCTTATGTGATTTTTTGTAATTTTGTATTTTGAGCTCATCTTCAGAACTTAATCTGTGATAATTTTGTGACACCTGAACTGGGAGTGTATATTCCTCCAGGTAGGGATTGTTTGCTTCAGACAAGCATCCTGAGATATTATTTATCTAGTAATAACTTAATTCCTTATCTTTGGCTTTCTCAGACTCCACAGTTCATTTGAAGTTTTATCTTAAAACCTGTTGTCTTGAATATCTTTCCCCCAAATTCAGATAAAGACCAAAACATTTTCTTGATACTTCTCTTTTCTAAGAGATGCACATTTTCTAGATGCCTTCTCCTGCCTCCTATCCTGGAGGGTTCAACTTCATCTGCAAGATCTCCATTTTAACTCACCACTTTGCAAGTATCTAAGTTAAAACTCAGTTCTCTAGGTTCCAGGGATCAGAAAATGCCCTCAGGGCAGATTTAATTTCAACCCTCATTTATCTCTCTGTTAACTGCTTCCTTCTTGGACTCTGGAGATTTATTTTCCTTTTTACTTTCTTTTTCAGCAATGCTCTTTCATTTGGAAACTGTTTACTTAAATATAATTCAAATAGAGAAAAAGTATAAAAAGTATAAACTGATTTTCTGCACAGCATCATATTTGTTTATGAGATTTAGCCAAGGTTTTGTGCTCAGTAATAGTTTGTTTTTTTCTTTGTATTTTATGAATATACTGTAATTTATTCATGCATTTAATTTGTTGATGGATAGCTGTGTTATTTCTAATTTGGGGCTTTCAGAAATAATGTGAACATTTCCATTATGTCTCGTAGTGAACCTATGTATTCATTTCCATTTGGTATATAGCTATTACTGGAAATGCTAGAGTATAAATATAATCTTTGGCAGTTTTCCAAAGTAGTTGTCTTAATTTAAATTCCCATCAACAATGTGGGAAAGTTGCAGTTGTTCCACATCCTTATCAACAAGGATTTTTTTCCCCATTGTTTTTGCTTATTTGTTTTACTATTAGCCATTCTGATGAGTAAGCAGAGGCAACTTACTGTTTAATTGGTATCTTCCTATTGATTAATTATTTGATACCTTTATGTTTATTGCCCATTTGACTATCCTCTTTAGCGGAGGATAATCAGTCTAGTGAGAAAAATTATTTGAGTTATCTTTTCATTTTATAGGAGTTATTTTTCTATTCTGGCCATGAAGTCTTCATCAAATATTGCCAGTATCTTCTCTCATTCTGTGACTTTTCACTCTTTGAATGGTACGTTGATAAATGAAGTTTAATTTTAAAGAAGTTTGATTTTCTTAAATTGTTTTCCTTCATTGTGACTGCTTGTTTTGTCCTGTTTAAGAAATCTGTCCCTTCCCAATTTATGAAGATATTCTTTCATGTCATCTTCTTGAATATTACTGCTTTGCCTTTTGTATTTATACATTACAGTTCACATGGAGTTGATCTTTATGTACTGTAGTGAATCAGGAGATCATACATTTGTCCTACTTGTTTTAATGTTCTCTCTCCTGTTCCGTTGTTTCTGCTTGGTCCTGCATCAATACCATACTGTCTTATTTACTGTAAATCTTGAAATCTGGCATTTTGAGTTTTCCAATTCTGTTATTCTTTAAGAATTGTTTAACTATTCTTGGCCCTTTGTGGTTTCGTGTAAATTTAGTACCAGATTTTCACTTTGGGCTTGTGAACCCCAAATATCTGAGACAGGTCTCAGTTAATTTAGAAAGTTTATTTTGCCAGTGTTGAGGATGTTGAGGTTGTGCACCCATGACACAGCCTCAGGAGGTCCTGACGACATGTGCCCAGGGTGGTCTGGGCACAGCTTGGTTTTGTACATTTTAGGGAGACATGAGACATTAATCAGTATATGTAAGATATACATTGGTTCCAATCAGAAAGGCGGGACAACTTGAAGCAGGGAGGGGCTTCGAGGTCACAGGTAGGTGAGACACAAATGGTTGCATTCTTTTGAGTTTCTGATTAGCCTTTCCAAAGGAGGCATTCAGACATGCATCTATCTCAGTGAGCAGAGGTATGACTTTGAATAAAATGGGAGGCAGGTTTGCCTTAAGCAGCTCCCAGCTTGACTTTTCCCTTTAGCTTAGTGATTTTTGGGGCCCCAAGCCTTATTTTCCTTTTACAGGTCAAAATTATTTATTAAGATTTTATTGAATTTGTAAATTAATTTAAGGATATTGCAACTTTTGCAGTATTGATTCTTCCAATCCAGAAGAATTTATTGAAATCTGTTAAATTTCTCCCAGAAATGTTTTGTAGTATTGTATAGAGGTCTTAAACTGTTTTTTAGATTTGTTGTTAAATGAAGTGAGTTTTAAATTTCTCTTCAAAGAATCATTATGTCAGTGTGTTCAGTTTCCCTGTTCTTCATTCTCCATTTTAAAGTTTGATTTCCTCATTTCCTTGCCCCTAGTTTGAGCAAACAACCTTCCCACTAGCTCTAATCAGTAGTTCACATCTATTCCCCTGGTTACCTGCACCTATTCCTCTCACCAAACCCTCATGTCCTTCTCCTGCATCCTCTTCTTAACCCATATATATTTAGAGTCCTGACTCATCCTAGTCACCTGCTCCATCCTGAGTCACCCCTGGTCACCTGCTCTGACCTGAGTCACTTTTAGTCACCTGTTCCATAATCGTCTTTCCTGTCGAAACTGCTCACCTCACCACTCTGGCTTATACCCCGGCTCTCTTTAAAACAGCCAGTCGGAATTAGCTTAGATTGTGCCATCCAACCCTAGCCAACAGGGGAATGACACAGCAGTAGGGGCTACCTGCATCAGGGATAAGAACCCCTTCCCCACCCTTGTTCAGGAATGCTCTTGCCATTGCTCCATCCATGAGACCCACCCTTCTATAGAAGTAAATTGCCTTGCTGAGAAAACGTTTATTCAAGTGCTATTTCTTTGGCAGCACCAAAAGTTTATTTCTAACATTTGTTCTTGTGCATTTACTTCTTGTAAATGTTACCTTTTTAAAATTACATTTTGACTGGTTTTACTAGCATATGTAAATGCAAATCAGTTTTATATCCTGCAACTTTGTGAAATCCACTTATTAATTCTATCATTTTATCTGTAAATGTTTGGATTTTTTACATTCACAATTATGCTTTCTAGTTCTTATGTGTTTTATTCTGTTTCTTTTCATTAATTAATAAGCTAGTGAGGATAGTTTTAGAAAACTCTGTTTTCTTTCAAAATCTGGGGTAAGCTTTCAATATTTCACAAGTAAGCATTATGTTTGCTGTAGGTTTTTTCTTAGACATCTATTTTCAGTTTAAGGAAGTCATCATTTATTGCTAGTTTGCTTAGAGTTTTTATAATGGATTGCTGTTACATGTTGTCAAAACTTCTGCTCATTTGTTATGTCTGTTGTACCTTTACTGTTCTTTACACCCAAAAGGTAAAACTTTAGTCTTGTGCTGGAGTAAAGTGGGGCAGTCATCTGTCTTGCCAACATGGGGCTGGTATAAGTATCTAACTATTTCCTTTAAAGACTTGTATCTAATCTTCCTGTTTACAGTTCCTCACACCCTGCATCCACACAATTTTTTTTTTGAGACAGGGTTTGGCTCTGTTGCCCAGGCTGAGATGCAGTGGCTTTACCTTGGCTCACCACAACCTTGACCTCCTGGGCTCAAGCCATTCTCCCAATTCAGCATCCAGAGTAACTGGGACTAGAGGTGTATGCCTCCATGCCCAGCTAAGGTATATGCTACCATGCCCAGCTAGTTTCTGTATTTTTTGTAGAGATGGGGTTTCTCCATATTACTTAGGCTGGTCTGGAATTCTTGGGCTCCAGTGATCTGCACTTGCCTTAGCCTCCCAAGGTGCTGGTATTATATAATCTGTTACACCAGGGCTCCAGGTCCCCACTCCCATGCATTTTTTTTGTACTGCCACTTCTGAGTACTTGATGCTTTTTTTTTTTTTTAAGACAGAGTTTTGCTCTTTCTCTAGGCTGGAGTGCAGTGGTACGATCTCAGCTTACTACAACCTCCAACTCCCTGGTTCAAGTGATTCTCCTGCCTCAGCCTCCTAAGTAGCTGGGATTTCAGGCATGCTCCACCATACTATGCTAATTTTTTGTGTTTTTAGTAGAGACGGGATTTCACCATGTTGGCCAGGGTGGTCTTGATCTCTTGACTGCATGATCTGCCCACCTGTGCCTCCCAAAGTGCTGGGATTACAGGCATGAGCCACTGCACCCAGCCAAGCTTTTAACTCTTTGTAGTTTTGAGGGTCCATGTCATGAATCAGCTCTTTCCTTTTTGGCTTCCTCATTCCTCTCCTTCTTTACCCCAGCTCTGTTGACAATTAGTAATTAATTTCTATAACTTGCCATATTATCTACCATTATTCCTTCTGCTTTCCACCCTCCAAAATTTTTATTCATTCATTTGACAAATGTTTTTGAGTTAAGATTGACAGATTTAGCAAATAAAATTACATGACACCAGTCAAATTTGAATTCCAGATAAACAACAAATAGATTTTTTTTTTAGTACAAATATGGTCCAAATATTGCATAGGACATACTTATACTAAAAATTTATCCATGCTTTATCTGAAATTCAAAGTTAATTTGGATTTCCTTTATTTTATCTGACAACCTTATTATGAGTATCTATTGGATTCGCTATTGGTACAGGTATAGGTACTACAGTGGAGATAAAAATTGTTCAAAAATCCTTGCTGTCAGGAGCTTACATTTTACTGGGTAAGATATTACACATTATAGGTAAATCATATAGTATGTTGAAGAGTGATAAATGCTATAGAAAAGAAATGAAGTGGAATATTTCTTTAGATGTGTTAGAAAGAATGTCAAAGTGAGAGTGAAATTCCAGCAGGAGCTTTAGTTGAATAAGTTTGTGGGAGAAGTGTTTTCTAGGCAGAAGGAGCAGCATGTGTAACAAGAGGTAGGAATGCAGCTACTGTGCTAATGGCAGGCGTGCAATTAGTGACCCCACTGGATTAGCAAGGGCAAAAGTGGTAAGATGAGGTCAGGATGGGAACAGGAATCCAGACAAGGTAGAGAACATTGTAAGCTGATGTGAAAATTAGGCTTCTCTGAATGAGGCACAAGGGTAGTATTTAAACATGACTGATATTGTTAAAAAACAAACCTGCACATGTACCCCTGTACTTAAAATAACAGTTTTAAAAAAGTTGTAAACCCTATAATTTATGTTTGTATAAACTCAGCTTCAACAACATGGAGCAATGAAAATTTATTTCTTATATCTCCTTTAAGTAAAACTTTTTTCACTTTATTTTTATTTGTCTCCATTTGGTTATCCATATTATATAAATATATATTGCTAAACAGTGTATTTTGGAATTCTAATCAGCATTAATAATTTTTTTTTTAAACAGAGTCTCGCTCTGTTGTCCAGGCTGGAGTGTGGTGGTACAATCCCGGCTCACTGCAACCTCCGCCTCTTGGATTCAAGTGATTCTCCTGCCTCAGCCTCCTGAGTAGCTGAGATTACAAGTGTGGGCCACCACGCCCAGCGATCTTATACTTTTAGTAGAGACCAGGTTTCACCATGTTGGCCAGGCTGGTCTTGAATTCCTGACTTCAAGAGATCTACCTGCCTCAGCCTCCCAAAGTGCTGGGATTACAGACATGAACCACTGTGCCCAGCCAAGCATTTTTTTTTTTTTTTAAGAAACACAACAGTATTATAAGAAGCCGTCTGGCAGCTATGCTGAGAATGAACAGTAGTGGGTCCGTGGAGGCCAAGGAAGAGATTGCTACAATAGTCTAAGGAAGAGATGACGGTGGTCATGATTACTGATATAGTGAAAGTGATAGTAGTGGAAGTGTTAAAAACTGGCTCAATTTTGAATTAAATGGGGGTGAACATAAGTATTACAGAGAGAGAACAGTCATAGATAATGACAAGGCTTTTGATCTCGAGAAATCAGAAGGATGTTTCCGTTCTACACTCTCTCTCATCTGTTTGAATCCCCTCTTACCTTCTTTTTATTCTCATTGCTTTATGCTTTTTAATATTCCCTCTAGGATAGTATAGTGTGGGGCTTTCAGTTGGGGCAATAATAAACCTGTGTCTTCAACTCACCATGTTTATCTAGAAATCCAGAGTAGTTTTTCTGGATAAATTAATAATTTTAACTTACAGGGAAGAAACGCCTTTGGAATTTCACCATAATGTGATACTTTATTTTTATAAAGGTGATGGAAAACAAATGTCCATGACCAAACTAATGTGGCTTATGTCCATGTAACACATGTGATTCAATTAGAATTTCCTTGTTGTATTTGGTTTCTATGGAGAGAGATTATTTTTTATTCCTGTCACTGCCAACATGATATCTATAAATTAACTTCTATATAATTAAACCAGTCCATTTGGGTATTTTAGAATGACTGATAGCCATCATCCAAGAACTTTCATGTGCCCAAAAATAGATACTGCATCCCCTACCTAAGTCTACAAGAAATTAGAAAACATCTAATGAATTGGAACAGATATTTAAAGTCTCTCATTGAGAAGTACGATAAAGTTCATTAAAAGAACTGGATGAATGCATAAATTATTAAAATCAGTATTTTGTTAATTAGCATTTTTCCTGTTTGAGTATGGCAAGCCAGAGTTTTATGCTATTATTGGCTACCCACTGTTGTTGTTTTTGTTTTCTGTTTTATAAAAGAATGTCAAACCTTAACTGGATTTGTTTACTTCTTTTAGGTATTTCCCATATCTTCCTATCTTTTCCATGGCCAAAAATGATCAACTAAAGAATATTAAAGAAAAAATAAATTACTATATTATTAAAAATACATACTGTAAAATGTTCTTTTTACAAAAACGTGACTTTAATAAGAGTAACTTGGACAACCTGGGGCATTAATTGAGGATCAATATGATGACTTTACATTGAGAATCACATATACCCTCTGAATAAATTTTAAAAGTGAAATTCTGCAAATGAAAAATATATTCAATCACATTTTAATTATTTTCAAATTGTTGATATGTGTCGAAATTATCAGAAAACCAGAACATTTAAGGTTTATCCTTCCTGTTTTTGTCTTATATCACAACGGTGTGTTAAATCAGCTGTTGACCTATTTCATTGACATTATGCTAAATAAAATTCTGTTTGTATCTCCTGTTTTTACATCTCCTGTTTGCTTCTCAAATTGAAGTAACTGAATCCTCAAGAATTCATGCCAGGTAAACAAGGTGGAACTTCCTGGAGAATTCATCTTATTAGAATTTTTTTTGTGAATACTCTCTATATTTAAGCTAATATACTTTGGTATGGAACACAAAATGTGCACAAAGGAGACATAAAATAAATTTCTACCTGCCACAAATCCCTTTGGGCTGTACCTCAACCCAAGACCCTAGGTATGCCATTTCTATGTGGTTACTTTGTTATAAATAGTTAAGAAGCTCTTGCTGGTAGTTCACAAGCAAGGTTCCTGTGGTGCTAGCCCATTCTGCAGATTCCCAGGGTTAGAAGCTGATGATATCATATTCCATGGCTCTTGTAAAAATGCCAAATATTTTAGAATAGCCTGCAGAGCACAATGTAAATGTGCAATTATCCTAAGTTTCTCAGTCTTCCTTTTTACCAGAATATGCCTACTGTTGCTTCAAGTAAGTCAATTAAATGACTCTGGATGATGTTTTCAGTCTTATCCAAAACCAATATTAACTAATATGAATTTAGAGCTTTCTATTCATGAAGAGCCCCCTCTATGTTGTTGCTTTTAAGCACTGCAACACCCCTCTGAGTTAGGTATCATTCTCATCCTCTTTTGTAGATGAGAACCTGAGTACAAATTGGTCAAATGATGTCCTCAAGATCACATAGCTCAAAAGAGGGATAGCCAGGATTTGAAACCAAGCGGTCCTCCTTAGAGGTCCCACGTTTATATACTACTCTATTCTTCATCTGGAAAGAATCATGAGGGAATAACATTCTTTGTTAAAAGGGCAAATAAAATATTTCTAGTCATGGCTAGCAGGGTTGATTTCTGCCATGTGACATGATTCTTACTTAACTTGTGGGACTCTAGCTGCATACTGCAGTCAGCTCACAAACAGCATTGACTTACACACACTCAGAGGTACATCCCAAACCAAACTATAAAGTTGATGAAATTGGTATTCCTTTTCATGGCCCTCACCTTCCATGTTCTTGACTTTTCTTGCTACATTATTCCCAACTGCTTTCTAACCTTCTCCTCTTGTATAAACAGAAAATAATTTGATGCCAGCCTTTATAGTGTGGCAGATGGATTCCACATTAGGTTGATGCAAATGAATTTCAGTCATCTGCATTATCTCAATTGAGCATCTTCATTCAAGCCTTTGGTTTTATCCCTAAAGGAATAGATTTGAGTTTACTGGAATAATTCAAGGCTTTGATTTTATCTTTAATTGAATGATATGAGTCAATTCAGTAACCACTTGGCAAGATAATTTGAGGGTGGGAGGCCCTTGAAATAACTCCATATCTTCACAAGTTACTCTATTTAATGAGGCTATAGTTTCTTTGCTTATTAGCTATGCTCTTTTGGTAGAAATAAGGCTAACAGTGGCCCAACAATTGCTGCAGCAAATATTTTCCAAGAGTTTCTGGGAGCAGAAGGGCTCAAACCCCATTGTTACTGTCTTCCAAGACTGGGTCAGGTATCTAGGGTACCTGCATTCCCTCTGGACACTCAGCCCACCATCACCACCTGTACAGAGGCTTCCAGGTCAATCAACTCAAGACTTCTGTGAATTCTGACATTGTGACATTATGATAACCAGCACTGAGTAGGAGCTTTTACAGAAATGCAACTCTTGTGACATCCTGGAATGCCTATTTTTTGTATTACTTTGATCTGTGATAAGAAGCTACTGAAAACAAAACCCTCTTCCTTATTAAAATACGTGCTGCAGTGGACTTTTACTTTGGTTATGCTCAGCTTTTTATCTGTTTATATCTCCCACTGGCCTCATAGAAGGCAAGAACTATTTTTTCCTCTCTTTACATCCTCTGTAGATGTGTGCTAAGTAAAACACTTGGCAGAGAGACAGGGAGACAGAGTACTCAGTAAATGTGGAATGAATGAATTAATGAATGACAGAGTGAATAAATATATTTATGTTGAATCTATATATAACTTTAAACTCTTCCAAGATCAGACGAGATTGGTTGCGTTCAGGGTGGTATGGCCATAGACAAATTTTAACCTCTATAGAAGTATGTATAGAATAACTCTCCAATAAGTTTTATGGAATACCATAAAGCATCTTACAGTATTAGGCTGCAACATTTTTACTACTAGAATAACATGTAGGCCTAGGTAAAAATAATCCTATTTATTTACAAAAATTTAGGAATTTGATTATACATATTTAGAAAATGTTCCTGAATGAACCCCAGTCGTTAGAACATTTTAAGAATCCTGCAGAAATTTCAAAAAGGCTTTCTTACTCATGGCCTAAGTTGTATTAAAGACAGCACAGTGGCCCTTTATCATTTATCACATATGTTTATAGTCCTTTTTGGATTATATATAACTCCCCTCAACCCTTCCAATCTAATATTCTTTCATTTTCCAACAAGTGGCCTTTCTCCATACATACCAGTACCCTCAGTAATCTCCTCTTACTCACCAAGTTGGGTTCTGTATGGGCTTTGCAAATTCCAGTCTTCCCCTCTGTATAACCCCTCCCCAGCCTTTCCTCAATCCTCTGCAATCAAATTCTACCTACGTTCAGGGCCCCGCTCAAGTCTTTCCTGCACCATAGCTAATTCCCTGACAACTCTTGACTTCCTATTTGTTTTTTTTACTGAGTCCTAGTACACATATTGTTAGTACCACAGTTGCAACCTTACTTCATCTCTCCTTGACCTGTTTTATTTATTTTATGTACACATGTAAACTCTTTGAGGGAAGTGATTGTGTCAAAACCTGAGTCCCTTGCAATAGCAAATAAAATGCTAAGCACATAAAAGGATACTCAGCAATATTGCTTATGAGAAAACAAGAGAGGCTTATTTTTTAATGTTGTATAGACCTCTCATTTTCTTATTTAGTTTTCTCCAAAAATTAAAAATATTTGTCAAACTTCTTTTTATGACCTTTCATATCTTCATGCTATGTCTTTATCAAATGATATCCTAAGTTGTCTGAAAAAACATTTTGTATTCCTGTTTGGAAACTTCCTCCACATTCTTCCCCTGTACATCAGCACTTCTTTTGGAAACACTCTTTGTATGGTTTTCAGCATGCAAAAAACACAGTCTGCATGTTAAAGAGTTTTTATAACTTTTACACTGTGGTTTGGCTGAAACCCAGAAAACTCTATGGCCACAATAAAATAGATAAATAAGGAGTATATTGAAGATACTCCTAGTGGAGAGATTATTTTCTCAACTTTTCATTTAGAGCTAAAAAGTGAAATGAGTAAAAGACTGAAAGATAACCCATAAGTTTGAGCCAGCACTTTTCCAGGTATAAAAGAGAATGTGAAATTGTTGACACTGTTTTTTTAAAAGTTAAAACAAAACAAAACAAAACAAAACAAAAAAACCTGTAATGTATCTGTAATGGTGGCTTTTAATTAAAGTTAAGATCAAAGCTCATCCTTCCCAAGTATAAAGTGCAAGCTTTCAAGATTGTTCTAACTTTAATATAATAGAGAACTTACCAATTCTTGTCCACTTTTTGCTGCCTCTGTGCAGTTATATCCATTTTAAATGTCTGTATATGTGGGGAAAAGCATATTTTAATAGCCTTTTCTTGTAACTTGGTAATATGACTATTAGCAGTGAGTTCCATTTGTTTAGCAGCTGAACTGCTTTAATACTAATCAGAAATGTCTGCCTATTATTCAGATACCCACATGCCTTTCCACACTACACCTTCTAGCATAACTTATTGTACTTGTCATCTATCATAAGGTACCATGTTATAGGTATTTGGTTTCTTGATTTAAGACCTAAAGATTTCCAGATTTTAAATTATCTCTGTCTACTTTCACAAGGGAAAATGAACTAAAGGTATCTCTTTCTATTTTTCATATGAGGAAATCGTAAAGGTAGACTGACCTCAAGTATGGATCCAGGCCACTTTGAAACTGTGCCTGTACATTTTCTGCTTTCTAATTATTCTGCTCTTTGAATTTCCATTGTACTTTTTAAAGGCAAGTAGATCAATATGGCTTTTTAAAAAGAATTTCTGTTCTTTAGATTTAGACTGCATAGGTACATGAATTATTATCTTGAATACAATGATTAACCACACTGTATATAATTCTCAAAGTGTTTATTTTATTGGGGTATTTTGGTTGCAGATGACACAGCCTTATTGAGTAATTAATTGGCAGGGAGAAAGATGGCCTCTTAGAGCTGGGTTGATGAGGGTCATGAGAAACACCCCAACTGCCATGAAACAGAAATGAGTCCACCTCAATAGAAATTATTTGAAAAATACATTGAGATTAGAGGAAAATAGTTATGTGTATGTTTGCTATAGGAGCAGAGTCAACTTTATAAGCATCTTAATAGCCACTTTGTATATCTACTAGACCTTGGTGAGGATGATAATGATTAATAACACGGATTCTCTCATTGAAAAGAGAGAGGAAAGCAAAAGCAGTTTAGAAGATTCAATTTAAAAACAACTCTGTTTAGATACTCTATGAACTTTAAGTGAGAATTTCAAGTGCCTGGAATAAAACCTTTGTATATGCAAGTCATTAGGGTTTGATTGACATAGTCAGATTGAACTAGTAAAACAAACTTAGTACATTGTTTTTTGGAATGTTTCATGACTCCAGTACTACTACTGCACTTATGTTTCATGATTTTGGTTAGCTTTATATTTCTTAGACCAAGAGTCAACTGAAACACTCTTATGACAAGTGTTCAAATAATGTCCTGTTTATGATTTCAAGAAAAATATCATTTGTTACAGATTATAGGCATAAGCTATTTTGGGGGATATCATTAGAATCTGATTTGTACTATAAATATGGGCTGGGCTAGAATTCAAAACTATTATATTGGTCAAAATCAAACATCACTTAACATTGTTTTTGTGTGTTTAGATATCTCTGTATATCATCAGCTCTGAACAGTCAGCTCTGAACAGTTTCTTTATTCTAACACTCTTCAGAACACCCAGAATTACTAAAATGATATACATGCAGAAATGCACACAGTTTACAACCTCCTAATTGCAGAACTAGGGACTCAGGTCAAGAAAAGAATCATAGCCATGCAAAAACTGGAGATTACTGTCATGTGCAGCTGACGATCTTGGTGAAAGATTTTATCTGAGTTTAAAAGACATAGAAACTCTTTAGAATCACATTTTGTTACCACAACCGAGAAACATAAAATTTCGTCAGGTGGCTTCTCCTTATCTTGTAGCAGGAATGAGAAATATTTCTACACTCAGAAATCAAAACCTCATTATCCCCTCTACAAATATATGATCGCTTACTGATAATTAAACCAGGAAATTTTACAATGGTAGCTGTCTTCCTGTATTTGTTTCTCATATGCTACATTGGTTGATACCCATTCAACAAAAATATCTGTTTAGGTAACAAAACAGATCATTTCTCACATCTACGTTTCCTTGTACGGGAGAAAAAGAACAAGTCTATTTTCTAAAACTATGTCCCTGGGATTTTTCTTTTCTTTCTTTTTTCTTTTTTTTGAGACTGAGTCTCACCCTGTTGCCTAGGCTGGAGTGCAGTGGCATGATCTTGGCTCACTGAAACCTTGCCTCCCAGGTTCAAGTGATTCTTGTGCCTCAGCCTCCTGAGTAGCTGGGACTACAGATGTGAGCCACCACACTGCACTAATTTTTGAATTTATGGTAGAGATGGGTTTCATCATGTTGGCCAGGCTGGTCTGGAACTCCTTACCTCAGGTGATCCACCCGTTTGACCTCCCAAAGAGTTGGGATTACAGGCGTGAGCCACCGCGCCTGACCCTGTTCCTGAGATTTTTAAAATCAATGCTATGGATTCAAATTCATGCCTTTGATAATGTGCTTCCACTTGCTTCATGTTGTTGGCCCTTTCTAGGTGTCCCTGTGAACAGACCATCACATGAATGTTACTTGTTCTAGGAGAAGGCAGGATGAACACACAGATTTGGTCAAAATAATGAATGCTCCTTCATTTATTATTTAGCACATTTGCTAAATAATGAAAGAAAAGGATTATTTAGCACATTTTTATTACTGGTGTCACATCCTCCTTGTTTCTTTTGCCTTTTTCGCACATGAAACATCATATCATTCCTAAAGAGGAGAAACTCACAGGCTAAACATGTATGGCTTTCTCTGTGTCTGGGAGGAAAATGTTGTCATTTAAAATAAAATAGCTCTTACCAAGCAGAGCAGCTTTCCTGAGTATTTCATTCCTGGGACTGTTTGCATTCTTTCCCAGTGAGCTACAGTGATAGGCATCAGAACCTATTTATAACAGGAAAGAAGTGATATTAAACTATTCAGTGCTGTGTTAAGAATAAAACCTTCAAGTAATTGGATGGAATTTCTATGTCCCTCTTCCCAGCAAGCATCCCATCCCCTTTTGTGGGAGATGTGGCTATATGTCAGGCCTGATCATGTGATGTGAAAATGGAAACGTCGGATTGAAACCATACATGGTGAAGTGAAAGAGAGACTTTGTTGAACTGTTTCAGAAATATGCTGGGGTTATTTCAGTGCTGTAAGAATAAATAGAACTTCAGGCACTTTGGAGGATAATGTAAAAGTATGTGAGAGGACTCTGAATTTTCCCAGGCAACATCTCTTGGCCAATTGTCTTCTAGCTTTCACTCTGACTTTAGAAGACATGATTGCAGCGCAGTAGGGTCTGTGCCCTTTGTGAGTGCACACAGACTGGCTTCTGGTTTAAAGACATGAGGGAAGCTTCTACCTAATACTGTGTTCCTTAGGATTGTGAGGACAAAAAGAAACCAACAAGAAAACCACGAAACCTCCAGCACAAGAAAACATTGTAAGTTATTGGTTAACTCATGATAAACGACACAAAATCATGGAATGCTTGACCTGGGTAGGAAACTAAAAATCCTCAGTCCAAGCTCTTCTTTAGCAAAGGAAGAGAACAAGACAGAAACTAAAATACCTTGCCCCATACTAGCCAGTTATAACAGAATTGAAATCACTTCTCATAGCTTCCTGTCTCTGAGTGCAAGGGTGCCTTTCATTGGGAAATTCAAATCAGTAGCAGAATTACAAGTGAAAACCATGTCACGTGGTGGTACTACAATGTGTCCAATCCATTGGCAGTCCCTAGACCTCCCAATTCTGCAGCCCCTGTAGCACGGTGTCTTGGCAGTGCAGGTACTCAGGCTCATCTGTTTGGGACAGCCCCAGGAAGAATAAAGTAACTGGGCATTTTTAGGTATAAAAATAACCATGCAAATTAAAGAGAGGGTGGTGCTAGAGCTCTATAGCTAGAGCTAATAGAACACTGCTCTATTAGTCTACTAAACTAATAGACAAAGATATAAGTTTAGGTAGTAAAGAAAGATGATTGATGGGAGGTGACACTCTTTCCCTTGTATTACTTATTTGTCTAGCATTGAGATATCCTCTTTGAATTACATAGGATTTTAATACTATGAGAATTGGCCTGTTTAATAGAAAACTTTTTTTAAGTCTGGAATATGTATTTCTAACTAAAATTGTATATGAGAAATACACTTCTGTTCTATAAAAGTGTTTATTTACGTTGATATTTTGAGCTTTCCTATAGAAACAAAGTCATGCCCACATGGCTCTCAACATCCCAGAACTTCAATATGGAGGATGGTACTTTCTAGTGCTCGCATCTCTTCTTCCTGCCAAGGCACGCCAGAAAGAAACTTTTCTTCTAATTCACACTGCTAAGCCATCAGACCTCCATTAGAAAATAATTATTAAATCTATATCAGTCTGTGTTATGAATTTGGGTCTTTGGTCTATTTTTCCTAAACTCTCCTTTTTGATACTTTGATATAACAAACATGTTCAGAATGAAGGAGAAAAGAAAAGCTAGACCAACCCTTTGGTTATCCTGGGTTTTATCTTAGCAGATTTTTGAATGGATCAAATAAAATATGTAAATGTCCTTTGGTAAACTTTAAAATACTGCAGCAATTAAAGATACAATAGTGACTTTAAACATTAACTCAAGGAAGTTTGTTCTAGTTGATAGTGTTAAAGCATATAAAGAGATAAATGTATATCAGAAAGTTATGATGGCTCATACTTGTAATCCCAGTGCTTTGGGAGGCAGAGATGGGAGAATCACTTGAAGCCAGGAGTTTGAGACCAGCCTGGGCAGCATGGTGAGACCCCCATCTCTACCAAAAGTTAAAAAAATTAGCCAGATATGATGGTGCATGGCTGTAGTTCCAGATACTTGAGAGGCTAAGGCAGGAGGATCCCCTGGGCCTAGGTGTTCAAGGCCTCAGTGAGTCATGATCACCCCACTGCACTTCAGCTTGAATGAGAGAGTGAGGCCTCATCTCTTAAAAACAATCAAAAGAAAACAAAGGAAAGTAAACTAATGGCACATGTATTACACTAGTAGCCAGGTGCTAATCTCAGTATGTATACTGATTATCTCACTTGATCTTGTCAACCTTTAAGAGGAATACAACTATTATTACTATTATTATTATTTCCACGTTAAATGTGAAAGTTGAGACTTAAAAAGATCATATAACTAATAAGTAGCATTAGACATTTATAACTCCAGAATATGTGCTTCTAACCACTAGGCTCTAATACATGAAATGGAAGGGATACATTCCACTGTACTGCAGAAACATTTGGTAGATAACTTTATCATTCTGCTGGTCATATGCTAAGCATATCAGATTTTGTTTGGTTAGGTTTTCTTTCATTTTAGTCACAAATCTTGGAAGACAAACTATGCTATGTTCTTTATGAAAGGAGCTCAGAACAAAATAGGCTGTCATTAGCTGGCAAACATCAGTGATTCGTGTGAGAGACTATTATCTTTGGTGATAGAAGAAGTACTAGGCTAAGGACTCGGAGCCAGGAATCTGTCATTTCCTGGCTGTGAAATTTATGTAAGCAATATTACTGAAATACACAGTCTACATATCCTTTCTAGCTCTGAAATTCCATGGTTCTCTTATAGAGCCCTTCATCTGAAGATCTGGCATTGCCTTTTTAAAAGGCACATGTAGGCCTGGCGCAGTGACTCACGTCTGAAATCCCAGCAATTCGGGAGACCAAGGCGGGTGGATCACCTCAGGTCAGGAGTTCAGGGCCAGCCTGGCCAACATAGTAGAACCTCGTCTCCACTAAAACATACAAAAATTATCTGGGCATGGTGGCAGGTGCCTGTAATCCCAGTGACTCAGGAAGCTGAGACAGGAGAATTGCTTGAACCTGGAGGCAGAGGTTGCAGTGAGCCGAGATTGTGCCATTGCACTCCAGCCTGGGCGACAAGAATGAAACTCCATCTAAAAAAAAAAAGCATGTATAATTTAAATCACAGGGAAAAATATTTTATACTCGGTTGTGATGATAGCTGTCCAACTCTGTGAATATACTAAAAGCCATTGAATTGTACACTTTAAATGAGTGAGTTTTGTGCTATGTGAATTAAATCTCAATTAAACATATATGATAGCATATACATATATGATAAAACACACACACGTACCATCCTCCCATTTAAACATTATTTCTTGGAAAAGCAGCAGCAGTGAATTGATATTAAAATGAATAAAGTGAAATATTAAAATAAAAATATAATAATATGCAATACGAAGTACTCTGATAATTGTCAGTGTGATTTAAGAAAAGATTTATCTCATAAAGAAAATATATATGGTATACTTTCTGGATTAGAGCTCTGAATATCTCTCCTCTATAACTGTCTCCTAATATCAGCTTTAGTGCACCTTTCTAGCTGATGATAGCTGCACAATTCTGTGAATATACAGAAATTGTTCGTTATGTTCAGCTGCACTTTCACAGGTGTTCTAACTCAAGAATGAGGCTGTTTGAATGTCAGCCCAATTGTTCTGACTTCACATTCTGCAATTTCTTTTCATGTTTCCATCATTCTCCTTCCCATTTTACAGATACAGAAACAGAGAAGAGAGGGATACATTATCTATCCCTGGTCACCCAGAACTTAAGTCAGAGTTTAGATCAACACATCACTACTAAATAGCACAATAATAAAAAGATACTCTTTACCTGGCAATATTTTAATTTAACACAATAATGACTTACAGAGACATATGCTCAAAATTTATCCTACATTTTTGGATTCAATTATTACTGCCTGAGCCAGTTGCTAGTATATATTTTTGTTTGTGGGCATCGAGTTTATTCAGACTTCTTTTTGCCCTTATTTACAAGAGAATGTGAGAGTATTAATATAGATAATCACTAGAAATAAGAGTGTCAGTTGGCTCGTTTTATAATACTGTATCTTCCTCTTTTCTGTATACACAGAAACCCAAAGTAAAGAAACACACAGAAGCACACACAAAGTAACTAAATTTTCTCCAAACATCTATATTTTTCTTACATCTTAGACATCACTCTGCTGAGGGTTTTAAGATTTCTCCTGCTAAGGTAAAAATTGAGTCAGAAAATTACTGATTCTTTTTGCCAAATGAGGGTCTTATTACTGAGCCAAGAAGATAGTTTTTCTAGTACTAATGTCATGTGCAATGTTGTCAGGTGTCACATTGCCTCTCTGGAGATTCTTCCCCTTCACCCAGCAGCAATATCATAAAGAAGGAAGCATGTTTCTGCAAAGAAAACTCAGAGTAGTTTTGCAAATAATGATAGTATAATGTGGATGTGGTACTGAGTATCACTAACCAAAATTTCTGCACACATTTCATTTTTAGGACGGGAAATTTCTATTTAGTCTATGGCTTTGTATGTGACTGTGAGCCAGTTTCTTATTCAGAAGATGATGATGGCATATTTTTTTCCATCTTGATTATTTTCTTGGGATTTCTGGCCATCCTGTTTAGACTTCTGCTGCTAGCAGGTAGGTCTCATCAGCATCCAAATGCAGGGATTGAGATGCTCTATAAATGCCTGACTAAGGAGGTTAGAGAAACTTTCCTCTTTTATAAATATCCACAGGATACAAGACCTCAAAAACGTATGCCTAGCCTTTGTAGACATTTCTGTAGAATTTTTCTTTTCTTATGGGACTCTTGCCACATTTCCCTCAAGCCTTTAAAAATATAATATTTTTTCATGTTTGAGTCTAGTTTTTCACATTGTAGGTGAATATTATTTAAGGAGGAGTTATTTTGGGATCTGAAACTGATGAAACTGGAAAGAGTACAAACATACCTTTATCACTGGAGAGATCTTCCTATAAACCCTTTTCTCCCTTATGTTATGTATCACAGAAGAAAACGTTCATGATGTGCCAGTGTGAAGACTTGATATGGGCTGAACGATGTGCCTCCCAAATCCATATGTTGAAGCCCTACCCCCTAGTGTGATGACATTTGGAGATGGAGCTTTTGATAAATAATTAGGTTTAGATGAAGTCATGATGATGAGGCCCCCACAATGGGATTACTGCCCTTGTAAGAAGAGATGCTGGTAGCTTATGCTTATGTGCTTGCATTCTCTCTCTTTCTTTTTCTCTCTTCTTGTATGTAAGGACATAAGGTTAAGTCTACCATTTACAAGATAGAAACAGCTCTTACCTGAAATAGTACCCTGCCAGACCTTGATCTTGGACTCTGTAGTCTCTACAACTGTGAGAAAATTAATTTCTGTTTTTTAAGCCACCCATTCTATGGCATTTTCTTTGGCAGTCTAAAGTGACTAAGGAGCTTTCCATATAGCAAATATCTATGTAAATATGACTTGGTCACTTTGGGTAACAAAGTACTTGAGTATTTTGATTATAAAGTAGCCAAGCTTTAATTATCCACTAAAAAAATCCACTGCACAAAATATCAAGAGGTTATAGCTGTAGAAAAATGTAGCATATTTTGTCCCAGAAAATGTTCATGTTTCTCTATCAGGTTAAGAGACTCCATCATTAAATAGCAGGACTCAGAGAGTTTATTGTATTTTACTTTCTTTTACCTCCTACAGAGAGTGTAAAATCAGAAAGACAAAGCAAGGTTAGAATACAGCCATGCAAAGAAGATATGGCCCAGAAGAAAAATAAGCCATGGACTGTCTTCTGTCTCATGCTAGCAGTAGAGTAGGAAAAAGACTCAAAAGACTTTTACTGGCCATAATGAAGTACCTGTTACTAGATTTGCTTTCCTACCATAAACAACTTTAAAACTGGATAATGGATATGACAACTGATCTTATGCATTTCAAGCAACACAGGATTCTGATAATTAAAAGAAGGCAAGCACACGAGGTGAGCTCTGACATTACCCCTATTTTTTGGCCTGAAGATATTCTTCCTATGGTGGCACAAGAGGCACAGTCCAAGTAGAGTGGCAGTCTTACTAAACTGAAGAGGCAGAAATCAGACTTCTGGGCTCTTGACAGGGCTAAATTTGCAGAGCAGGAAACCAGAAGAGAACTGAGCCTTGTGTGTGAGAGATGAGGGGTGGAGAGGACAGAAATATGCGTGGAGGTTCGCTCTGGATTCTTAACCAAGGGCTGGGCTGTGAATGCAAGACCAAGTAGAGTAGCTGCTAAGAGGCTGAGAATGAATGGAGATACCAGAGCTTGCTTTGTGCTGGGAAACAATGAAGGTCCAGTTCAGCCAGAATAGAGTCCTCACTGCCTTGAGAATGTAACTGAGATCTTAGAAAAGCCACACCTTTTGAGTAAGGACCACATGTTGTGGTAAGGGTCTCATTCTAAGACTAAGGATCAAACCAAAATAGACCTATGATTACAAAGGCTAAAACCAAACCTAAGAAGAGCAAAAAGTCCTTCTAGTAATTTAATTGCCTGCTAGAATAAAAGGCAATCTCCTTTAAAGAAATACAACATACTCCAGCCTTCTGCAAGTTATAATTTCAACTCCACCATATTATGAACAGTTACTTGATTTCCAAAGAAACAAAAAAATGTGACTCATAAACAAGAAAATGCATTTGATTAAAACAAAGATGGGTTAGATATCATTCTAAACACATGTAAGAATATTAAAAAACGATTATAGATAATGTTTAAAAATGATTATAGATAATGTTTAAAGACTTAAAGGTAAAGATGATCTTAATGAGTGCACAGATAAGGTATCTAATAACAAAATTGAGATCTATAAAAAACAAACAGCTGAAAATTCTAGAATTAAAAAGCACAATAAAAAATTCCCTGGGTGGACTTAACAGCAGATTGGAGATGGTAGGAAATTGTCATTGAACTTGAAGACATAGCTGTAGAATTGTCCAATTTGAAGAACACTGAGAAAAAACATTTAGGAAATTCACCAAGCCTCCATGGCCTGTGGAAATCTATTAAGCATCTGTCACTGGAAGGAGATGAAAGAGTGGAGCAGAAAAAAAAAATTGAGGAATTAATAGTTGAAAAGTTCATAAATGTGATGAAAACTATCAAATTACACATCCAAGAACCTTAGCAAACCCCATACAAGATAAATAGATTGAAAACCTAGCAACATTATAGTCAGACTACTAAAACCAAAGATATCAAGAAAAAAAATATATATTTTGAATCTTAAGTACCAGCTTTTGGGAAAGAGTAAGTTTTGCACCAGATTCACAAAAAGGAAAGTGATTTTGTTATAAATCTCAGGGAGACAGAGCAAAATTAGCTCTCAAAACTCACAAATATTTCAGTCTATTTCATCATGATAAAGATGAAATCAGACAGGGATTTGGAGAGGAGGTCACTACTGATAATAGTTTGCATTTTGCTATGCTATTCTTTTTACTTATATCTTTTGGGAAGCAAGTTCAGCAACAGGAGTAGGTGGCTATAGAAGGTTAGGGGATTCACTCTTTTGTTATTACCATAACTGATGGCATTTTCTTCAAAAGGCTAATCTAACATTTTTAAATTTTATTTCTTGCTTCTAGGGTTTATTTAAAACAATAACTGCATCTGATTGAATCTTCAAATAATTAAACATTTACTATGTGTCAGGTGCTTTTCTGATCCCCCTAACATTATTAGAAATAAGCATTATAGTCACTATTTTTACAGTAGAGGACACTGAAACTTAACAGAGGTTAGGAAAACTTGCCCTAATCATGCAGCTACTTTACTAGGGATTCAAATTCTGTATTATCTAACTCTAAAACAAATGTTTTTTTTTCAGTGTTATTCAAATAATTTTATAATTACCTGGATTTATAAGGGATTTTTATTTTATTTTCTCTTGTATTTTTGGAAAGAAGCTTTAAAATTAAACATCTCTTATAGAATTGCTAAGGTAAGAACAACTCTTATATAGCCAAATACTTTAATGTGCTCCATCAGCAAGGAATAGGTAAAAGACTAAGGTAAAGTGCTAATTAGTCAATGCTATAAGATTATTAGGACAGCATTGCTTATGTATGGCTGAAAACAGAATAATAAGTAATAAAGCTAAAATAGAAAATTCTGATTGTCATAACTAAGGACATTTGACTTTTAATATTATATAAAATGATATAGAGATGTGCCAAAAATAACATAACAATCATTTGTGTGTTGGTCATATTTAAACAAACACTAACTTTTAAGAATATTTACTTCAATTTGTAAAGGAAAAAAATAATTACATGAATGACTCCCATACATAAGCCTTTCCCTCTGTGATACACATTAGTGCTACTCACTAATAGTTATGATTCTTTTCCTTTTAGTATAGGTGGGATTGCATTTCTCTTCTCCTTGGGCTTGGGTCTAGCTTGATGAATGACTTTATCCAATAAAATATGATAGAAGTTACATATGTAACTTTCATGTAGAATTGCCAATACTAATATGCAAGTCTCCAAAGCTTTTCTCCTTTGCTACTACAGTCTTGAAGGACATGTTAATGTGGAGGTGAAATGTCAAGCCATTGCATTAAGAACAGTTGCTTTGGTAACAGACTTCACTGTTTTAAGCCACCAGTATTGTGGGGTTGTTTGTTTATCATCACAATCTAAACTATCCTGATCTCAACACCCTCTCAGCACCTCATCAACACCCTCTCACCCTTCCAAATGAGCAAAGGAAATAAAGACCACCACTGTCAAAATTCGCCTTCATTTCCTTTGCTGATTTGGAAGTATTGAGTATATTTCTTTTCATTTAGTGAACACCCACTACATTTTACTAACTTAAATATACAATTTTTTCTAACAAAGTTTAAAGTTATTCAAAATATCTATCTATACTTCAAAATGCATAATATGCTTTGACTATTCACACAATCCCAATCCCATATCATCTTTATTAACTGTTATATATAATTTTATCTATTATTTTTAAAGTAGAAAATACTCTTAAGCTTTTATCATCTAAACTTTTAAAGATTTGTTCTTATTCTAAAATAACAATCTAATTAAGTGTAGAATTCTAATGGAAAGTTATTTAACCCTGGAACTGGAAGATATCACTCCGCTTGGTTCTATAATCTATTGTTACTGATAAGAGTTGTTTTGTTTCACAAATGTTTTTCATTTCTAATTAGTCTTTTTTTAAAAAAATTTATATTTAGCCCTGATGCACTGTATTTAGTTTCCTTGCAATATACCTCAATGTGAATTTATTTCTGTTGACCATACATTTCATTGTACTTTTTGTATACTTTCAATCTCAGAATTCATGTCTTTTTTAATTTTAGAAAGTTCTCTATTAACAATCCTTTAATCAGTAATACTAGTTTTCATATTGACAATCCATTGATTAGTTTATGCTCTCCCCAGGTGTGTAAGTGTGCTAAATTTAGAAAGCAAGTTATTATTCTCTAAATGTGAGAATAAAATATGTTCTTGGCCTGGCATGGTGGCTCCTGCCTGTAATCCTAGCACTTTGTGAGGCTGAATGTGGAAGATCACTGGAAGCCAGGAATTCGAGACCAACCTGGGAAAAATAGCAAGATCCTATCTCTTGCTATTTTTCCCAGGTTGGTCTCAAATTTTTTTTAATTTTTAAAAAAATTTTTAAAAAATATTAGCCAGTAGCTAATTTTGGTGGCACATGGTAGCACATGCCTGTAGCCTCAGCTACTTGTGAGGCAGAGGCAGGAGGATTGCTTGAGCCAAGGAGTTTGAGGCTGCAGTGAGCTCTGACCATTCCACAGTACTTCAGCCTGGGTGACATAGCAAGACCCTGTCTCTAAATAAGACAAAACAAAACTAAGTTAAACTAAAAAATGCTCTCATACTGTCCTATTTGTGTAGGTTGTTGCAATAACTGTCCTGATACACGATACCTCTCCGTATCTAATCTCGTTTTTTGTATTTTTTTTTAATTTTATTTTTTACTGCATTTTAGGTTTTGGGGTACATGTGAAGAACATACAATATTCTTGCATAGGTACACACGTGGCAGTGTAATTTGTTGCCTTCCTCCCCTTCACCTGTATCTGGCATTTCTCCCCATGCTATCTCCCCCCAACTCCCCACCCCCCACTGTCCCTCCCCTATTTCCCCCCAACATACCCCAACATATAGTGCTCCCCTCCCTGTGTCCATGTGTTCTCATTGTTCAACACCCGCCTATGAGTGAGAACATGCGGTGTTTGATTTTGTGTTCTTGTGTCAGTTTGCTGAGATGATGGTTTCCAGGTTCATCCATGTCCCTACAAAGGACACAAACTCATCGTTTTTGATGGCTGCATAATATTCCATGGTGTATATGTGCCACATTTTCCTTGTCCAGTCTATCATTGATGGGCATTTGGGTTGGTCCCAGGTCTTTGCTATTGTAAACTGTGCTGCAATGAACATTCGTGTGCATGTGTCCTTATAGTAGAACAGTTTATAATCCTTTGGATATATACCCAGTAATGGGATTGCTGGGTCGAATGGAATGTCTATTTCCAGGTCCTTGAGGAATCG
>CAUYQU010066511.1:0-43721 GCA_963574635.1 Cheracebus regulus | reverse complement strand
AGAATAACTAGGTGAGATTGGTGATAAACCACAACTCTGGGGTTGCTAACTGGGTGTCACTGCATTTGATAATTCTGCCAGCAGCATTTGGGGATCTAGTTCTGGCCACTTAAAAAGATGAGAGAAATTTTCTTTCTTTCTCCTTTTCTCTCTTTTTCTAAAATCTCTTCCTCTTCCTTTCTCTCTTCCATTAAAAAAATATATATATATATAGAAAAAAAAAAGTAAAATGTTGGGGAAAATTAATCAAATTACAATAAATTTATTAAATATTTATCTTGATTTGCCATAGCAATTAATTACAGATAATATCAAGGCTGGACCAATAATTTGAGAAAGTAGTTTTCCCCTTTATACCAAGATGTCATTACATGAATTTTGTAGTTCTGACTTAACTGACTAAAGTTAAGCTATAATGTGTATTAATTATTCACTAAACAGATAAAGAGTTATAAACACAAGATATTCTGTTAGACACTATGGAGAACAAAAAGGTCAATAGTACTCTACCCTTAAAGGATCTGTAATGAATAATAAAAGCAGCCGGGCGCAGTGGGTCATGCCTGTGATTCTAGTACTTTGGGAGTCTGAGGTAGGCAGATCGCTTGAGCTCAAGAGTTCGAGACCAGCCTGGACCACATGGTGCAACCCCATCTCTATGAAAAACACAAAAATTAGCCAGGCGTGGTGGTGTGCACCCGTAGTCCCAGCTACTTGGAGGACTGCGGTGGGAGGATCTCTCGAGCCTGAGAGGTTAGGTAGGCTGCAGTGAGCCAAGATCACGCCACTGCATTCTGACCTGGGTGACTAAGTGAGATTCTGTCTCATAAACAAAACACACACACACAGAGGATAATAAATGCAACTAAAAATCTAAGCAAATTAATGGACTATAAAATATAAAGGACTTTATTTTTTTAGTTTTGGGACAGGATCTTACGATGTTACTGGGCTGGTCTCAAACTCCCAAAATCTGGGGATCAGTGGATTCTCCAACCTTAGCCTCCCAAACTGCTGGGATTATAGGCGTGAGCCACCACATCTGGTCAGTTTTTAATTTAATTTTATTATTATTTTTTGAGACAGGATCCTTTCTCTGTAAAGCAGGCTGGAGTGCAGTGGTATAATCATGACTCACTGTAGCTTTGAACTCCAGGGCTCAATCCCTTCTCCCATCTCAGCCCCTCAAGCAGCTGGGACTATAGGCACACATCACCACACATGACTAAACTTTGTATTTTTTTGTAGAGGTGGGGTTTTGGCATGTTTCCAAAGCTGGTGGATTTATAGTCATAACAAAAACAATAACTATAGCTACCATTTGTTGAACATCCACTATAAGTGGGATAAATTCAGTCAATTATAAATTGTGTAATCTGTCAACCTTTGGGTTATTATTCTCATTTTACAAATTATAAAAATAAGTTTCAGAGAGTTCAATCAAATTTCCTTAGTTCACAGTAAATGGAAGGAGCATAGCTTAAACCTAGGACTGTGTGACATTAAAGGTCATGCTCCTTCCATTGGTGCCGCTAACACCATAAGGAGAAACAGTCAAAATTTTTAAATGAAAAGTAATCAAAAGCACTAAATATCTGCTTTATAAAAAGTAGGTGCTCAGAAAACTTTAGGGGTTTTTTTCTACTTTTTAAAGGAAATTATATCTAAAATAACTTTAAAACCGATCTCAAGAGTCTGAATGAATACATCGATATTAGCTGAATATTTGAACATACATATTAGGTAAAATATGTTTCTTCTTTCTAAAATAGAAAAAAAAAAGCCCAGATATTTAAGTTTTTTATAACTTCGTAAGAAATCATGCTGAAGGTACATAACTTGCAACATCAACATTAGATATGTCCAGTTTCAAATGTGTTCATCGCTGTCTACCTTTATCTTTGCAATTGAGTTCTACAATTCAAATGAACCATCAACCGTGAAATTATTTTTCATATTGATGATATTCTGGTCTTTATGACAAAATCCTTAATTCTAGAAACTATGTACTTTATAAATGAAAGAGGAAAGAGAATTTTAGTTATTTTCGGCCAAGCGTGGTGGCTCACACCTATAATCTAAGCACTTAGAAGGCCAAGATGGGTGGATCACCTGGTCAGGAGTTCAAGATCAGCCTGACCAACATGGTGAAACTCCGTCGTTTTAAAAAAATAAAAATAAAAAAAAGAGAGAATTTTAGTTATTTTCAAAACTTAAAATCTTATTTAAGGCTGAGCATGGTGGCTCCTACCTGTAATCTCAATACTTTGGGGGGATGAAGGAGGAATGCTTGAGGCCATGAATTTGAAACTAGCTTGGGAAACTGAATGAGAATCCTGTTTCTAGAAAAATTTAAAGGTAAGCTGGGCACAGTGGCATGTGCCTGTGGACCTAGCTACTCAGGAGCATAAGGGAAGAGTATTGCTTAAGCCCAGGAGTTTAAGGCTGCAGTGAGCTATATGATGCCACTGCATTGTAGCCTGGGCCACAGAGTGAGACCTTGTCTCTAAAAATAAAAAAAAAACAACAAAAACAAAAATCTCCACATCTCTTATTTAAGATATGCTTCATCAAGGCCAGGTGTAGTGGCTCATGCCTATAATCCCACCACTTTGGGAGGCTGATGTGAGCGGATCACCTGAGGTCAGGAATTCAAGACTAGCCTGGCCAACATGGTGAAACCTCGCCTATACCAAAAATACAAAAATTAGCTGGGCATGGTGGTGTGTGCCTGTTGTGCCAGCTACTCAGGAGGTTGAGGCAGAAGAATCACTTGAATGCAGGAGGTGGAGGTTGCAGTGAGCCAAGATCATGACACTACACTCCAGCCTGGGCGACAGAATGAGACTTTTTTTTTTTTTTTTTTGAGACGGACTCTCACTCTGTCAACCCAGGAGGCAGTGCAGTAGAGCAATCTCAGCTCACTGCCACCTCCACCTCCTGGATTCAAGTGATTCTCCTGCCTCAGCCTCCTGACTAGCTGGGACAACAGGCACACACCACCATACCCAGCTAATTTGTGTATTTTTGGTATAGACGAGACCCTTCCTTTATATTAAAATAACTTTTTTAATTAAAAAATAAATATAGCCAGGTATGGTGGCTCATGCCTGTAATCCCAGATATTAAGTTTTTTATAACTTAGTAAAATATTTATGTGTTTTTTATCTAGAAGAAATCATACTGAAGGTACATAACTTGCAATATCACCATTACATATGATGAATCCCAACACTTTGGGAGGCTGAGGTAGGTGGATCACCTGAGGTCAGGAATTAGTGACCAGCCTGGCCAACATGGTGAAACCCTATCTCTACTAAAACTACAAAAAACTAGCTGGGCATGGTGGCGTGCACCTGTAGTCCCAGCTACTTGGGAGGCTGAGGCAGGAGAATCGCTTGAACCCAGGAAGCAGAGGTTGAAGTGAGCAGAGATCACACCACTGTACTCCTGCCGTGGTGACAAAGCAATATTCCATCTCAAACATAAATTAAAAAATAAATGGAGTTGGCCGGGCGCGGTGGCTCATGCCTGTAATCCAAGCACTTTGGAGGCCAAGGCAGGCGGATCACCTGAGGTCGGGAGATCAAAACCAGCCTGACCAACATGGTGAAACCCCATCTTTAAAAAAATAAATAAATAAATAAAATAAAATAAATGGGGTGGCTAGGGGAGGGACAGCGGGGGGTGGGGAAGGATAACATGGGGAGAAATGATAGATATAGGTGACGGGGGGATGGAGGCAGAAAACTGTATTGCCATGTATGTACCTATGAAACAATCCTGCATTATCTGCACATGTACCCCAGAACCTAAAGTACAATAAAAACAAATAAATAAATAAAATAAAAATAAAAAGGACACTGTTATCTCTTACCCACATTCTCTTACACAGATCATTTTTGGTTAGTAAATCTTAACACCAAATCTTTGAAAATGTAAAATATATAAATGACATTGAAAGACATTTCATTATAAAAAAAACATTATCACTTAAAAATGAATTAAGAAGGCCAGGTGTGGTGGCTTATGCCTGTACTTTGGGAGGCTGAGGAGAATGGATCACTTTGAACTCAGGAGTTCTAGACCAGCCTGGCCAACATGGCAAAAACCCATCTCTACAAAAAATACAAAAATTAGCCAGGCGTGGTGGCATGCACCTGCGATCCCAGCTCCAGAATCATTTGTTTCATCCCAGCTCCAGAATCACTTGATTCATCCCACCTCCAGAATCACTTGAGCTTAAGAGGCAAAGGTTGCAATGAGCCAAAATTGGGTGTACACCAGCCTGGGTGACAGAGTGAGACCTGTCTCAAAAAAAAAATAAAAGAAAGTCGGGGTGTTGTGGCTCACACCTGTAATCCAAGCACTTTGGAGGCCAAGACGGGTGGATAATATATTCTCGTGAGAATATATTCAAGTCAGTAAATGGAGAGCTATACAGTAAGGAAAGTACAGCTGAGAAACAGTATGAATCTGGCACTATCAAAACACAAACACCATACCAGATGTGCCTAAGTATTCAAGATACAAGACATAAGTTCTTTTGTGGACTAGGAAGAATTCAAGACTTTTTTTTTTTAATAGCCTGAATGAAATTTTCCTTAAACTCATCCAACTCCATTTGGCTTTTGTTCACGTTGATTCTGTTTAAAATCATTCCTAGAAATCAGAGAATGAACATGAGTCTTGAGTCACTGGAAATATACATGCTCCAGTGGTAAACGAATGCCTGTGTATGTGCTGACTTAGTGAGAACTCAGCCCTGAAACCCAGTCTGATCATCTCTGGGCAAAATGCTGTATTACAGTTTCTGGGTATACAAATCAGAAGCCCATGCATATCTTTGATTGTGTGAATAAACACTGATGGATGAGCATACATCCTTAACAGTTTTTGCCAGTTTATGACAAAGTGAGTTCAATAAAGACCATGTGTTGTCATAAAACTAAATTATTAAATTTACTTACTTTTTTTTTTTTTTAATAGATAAAGATGGGGTTTCACCATGTTGGTCAGGCTGGTCTTGAACTACCGACCTCAGGTGATCCGCCCGCCTTGGCCTCCAAAGTGCTTGGATTACAGGTGTGAGCCACCGCGCCCGGCCTAAATTATTAGATTTATATGACTTTCCTGTGTTCTGATATTATCTTCTTCCCATTTTTAAAAATTAAAACTGGTATCCCTTTGTGAATACTTTCAACAGCCATCCGAATTCTTTTTTCCACTGGCCCATTAAATTCAGAAGTCTGGGATTCATTGCTTGGGACTATAAGGCACTATCAAAATGGCACTTGGTTTTGTTTTTGTTTTTTTTCCTGAAGGATGGTCAAGCTCCGTATTTGATCTAGTACTTAAATTTGCAACATGTTGCTACAAGTAATGTAATGTTGCATTATAATCATGTTTCACAACTTTAATTACTTAATGATTTATTTTACTAACTGAAACAAAGTTATAGAAAAGTAAGCAGAAGAAAATCTTCAGTAACTATGTTGTCTTTCATTTATAGGGTTTTTGTTTGTTTGAGAGGGAGTCTCCCTCTGTCATCCAGGCTGGAGTGCAGCGGCACAGTCTCCAATCTCGGCTCACTGCCACCTCTGCCTCCAAGGTTCAAGTGATTCTCCTCCCTCAGCCTCCAAAGTAGCTGCAATTACAGGCACCTGCCACCATACCTAGCTAATATTTTCTTAGTAGAGACAGGTTTTCACCCTGTTGGCCAAGCTGGTCTTGAACTCCTGACCTCAAGTGATCTGCTCATCTCGGCCTCTCAAAGTGCTGGGATTATAGGCATGAGCCATCGCACCTGGCCTATTTATGGCTTCATACAATTTTAAAATAAACACGGTAACTCAATTGTATCTAATTTAGCAATTTTAGCAGGGGATGGTGGCTGTAATCCAAGCTACTCAGGAGAATGAGAAAGGACAATACTTTGAGCCCAGGAGTCAAAAACTAGCCTGGGCAGCACAGCAAAACCTCAGCTCAACAAACAAACAACAAACAAACATAACCAGAGTGTAATTTAGTTCTTTTAAACCAGCACTGGTCTCATATATGTAAAAATAATTTAAAGGCTGGGCATGGTGGCTCACACCTGTAATCTCAGCATTTTGGAAGGCTGAGGTGGGCAGATCACTTGAGGCCAGGAGTTTGAGACCAGCCTGGCCAACATGGCAAAACTCTGTCTCTACTAAAAATACAAAAACAAAACAAAACAAAACAAAAGCTGGACATAGTGGCACATGTGTGTAATCCGAATTACTCAGTAGGCTGAGGAAAGAGAATCGTTTGAACCCAGGTGGCAAAAGTTGCAGTGAGCCAAGAGTGTGCCACTGCACTCCAGCCTGAGCAACAGAGTGAGACTCTGTCTCAAATTTAATTAATTAATGAATTCAATAAAAAACAATTTATAAATGAAGGGAATAGTTATATTAACGAACTTTCCCTACATGATGTTTTCCTTCATCATCTAGGCAATTTTTCCTTGTTTTCTTTAAAGCACGTGAACAATCTGTCATTTATTCATCTTTAATTTTTTGCCTGTTTTTCTCAGCAGCACTTAATCTCCTTGTGGTCTCACACTGATCTGTTTTTCAATCACTGCTCATTGTAGCCTCAACCTCCTAAACTCAAGAATCCTCCCACCTCGGCCTCCCAAGTAGCTGGGACTATAGGCACAAGCCACCATGCCCAGCTAATTTTTGTAGAGACAGGATTTTGCCATGTTGGCCAGGGCGGTCTCAAACTCCTGAGCTCAAGTGATCTGCCCAGCTCAGCCTCCCTAAGAGCTAGCATCACAGGTATGCATCATGGTGCCTGGCCCACATTGGTCTCATTCACCATACTGGCTCCAGCATTTAGTATGTGCTCAAAAAATATTGACTGTGTGAATGTTAGTAATAGGGTTTTTCAGAAAGGGGTACTTATTGAGCATTTAATATGTGCTAGGCAATGGTACTAAATTTCAGTATCACTATGTCATGCAAATCAAGATCATAAATGAATGTGATTTATTTATGATGTGGTTCTCCTTTCAAAATGCATTTCAAAAAGAATACAAGTATAGCCATATGGAAACATCCTGTCCTTTCTCCTAGTAAGTTATAGGTCCCATAACCCCATCCACCCCACCACTTGTTTTTCTTTCTTCCTTTTTTTTTTTTTGGAGACAGAGTTTCTCTCTTGTTGGCCAGGCTGAAGTGCAATGGTGCAATCTTGGCTCACCGCAACCTCTGCCTCAAGTGATTCTCCTGCTTCAGCCTCCTGAGTAGCTGGGATTATAGGCAGGCCCCACCACACAGGGCTAATTTTCATATTTTTCGTAGTGAAGGGGCTTCTGCATGTTGGTCAGGCTGGTCCCCAACTCCTGACCTCAGGTGACCTGCCACCTTGGCCTCCCACAGTGCTGGGATTACAGGCGTGAGCCACTGTGCCCGGCCCCACTTGTTCTTCTTTATCAGCATCATTGAGGAATAAAGGAAACGGAGAGGACCAGGGCAGTGCCGGACCCTGCCAGAAGATCCCTTAGTTTTTATTTTGCCTTTTTAAAATTAGCCTCTGGAGACACTCTCCTGATTTAATATCCACTGACATTTCTTTATATTTGTTCACCCAGTTCTTCCAAATACTACTCTGATGATATTTTATAATCGAATAGCTAGAAAATATTCCTTGCCAGCCAAAAAAGACTATCTAATTTCAGAATGTATAAATGCATCCCCTCTCAAGGATGCACATGCTTATTTTGAAATAATTTTAGATTTACAGATGAGTTGCAAAAATAGTATAGAGTTCTTATATACTCTCAGCCATTCTCACCTAATGTTATCATCTTATGTAATCATAGTTCTAGTACTACTGTTCACCCTACTGTACCATCCCTGTGGTGACTAGTCATGCTCAATATGTTTGTTTTCCCTTCCAGGTCTACATTCCACCTTCCATAACCCTCTTACATATCCCAGAAGGCTGACCAGCATGTACGCATCAGAGATCTCTCCTTTCACTCTGACTCCCCAGTGGGATCAACCAATCAAAGCAGCAGGAGACTGGAGGGGCAGGGTGTTTATTACACACCCATCCCCAACACCTTGCAAGAGCATCTCTATACCAAAGGCTCCAGGAGAAGCCCCTGCTTCCTCTGTTCAGCTGTAGCTACATTACCTGGTTCCCACTTTCCATCCCCTCCCCCTTCAGGTTTAGGATTAGTAATAGTTCTGCCTTCATGAGACCTGGGTTTCTTCAACACCCTTAGTTCTTTCCTTAACCCTCCCCATACCATTTAAAATAATTCCTTTAGATGGGGTGCGGTGGCTCACGCCTGTAATTCCAGCACTTTGGGAGGCCGAGGTGGGTGGATCACTTGAGGCCAGGAGTTCGAGACCAGCTTGGCCAACATGCTGAAACCCCGTCTCTATATTTAAAAAGTAATAATAATAATAATAATTCCATTATACTCTGTTCAAACCTCCAATTGGCTGTGCTATCTGATTTTCTCCAGGGACAATGACTAACAATCTAATAAAATTAATATTATCTTAAAATCAACTTTTTCAAAGGGAATATACCCTCCTACTCACCTCTCCTCACCAAATATACACAAAGTAAAAGTTGTTTACATAAATGTTTCTTCCAAGAGGAATTCCAGACCACATCACTTAAAAGCCCAAGTTCATGATTTAGGGACTCAAATCAGACCATGCCTCTACCTAGATCAAGAGTCAAGGAAACGCTTGTGTTTCCAATAACAACATTGCTAACAAGATGTCATCTATATATGAAAATGACTAGTGATCACCAATAGGCTTGAATGGGAAGCTGATGTTGAGCTACCCTCTACCCACCACTGGTGCATCATTAGCTGATACCTGTGCTGGCTTTTAGAGTGCTTTGGCCAGAAACTGTCATTTCAGCTACAGAAAGAATCTCTAATCAGGATTTTAGATCACCACTTAGTTTTAAATTTTGAAGTACAATAGAATGAATATAGGTATAAATATGGATAACTATTTTGTTTTGTTTTGGAGACAAGGTCTCATTCTGTTGCTGAGGCTGGAGTGCATACTATATATATAAGCTCATGTGATTTTAGCTCACCGCAGCCTCTACATCCTAGGCTCAAGTGATCCTCCCACCTCAACCTCCTGAGTAGCTAGGACTACAAATGCATGCCATTGCACCCAGCTAACTTTTAAATTTTCATAGAGACAGGATTTTGCTATGTTTTGCAGGCTGTTCTCAAAGTCCTGAACTCAGGCAATCCTCCTGCCTTGGCCTCCCAAAGCTCTGGGATTATAAGGGTGAGTCATCATGCCTGGTGGATAATAAGTATGTTTTTAAGAGGAGAGGGATATGAGACATTCCAGCCAATTTCAGCCGACGACTGGATTCAGTAGTTAACAGGTTCAGGTCAGTGTAGGATGAAACAAGTCTCAAATTCTATATCCAGCTTCTTGAATCAGGTTCTTCACCCATCCAACTCTTTTCTGATAGATGATGAAAATGAAATGTCAATCAGGATACCTGTAGCATCCACCCTGACAAAGAGTAAATGACCCAGGAGATTTCAGAATCTAAGAGGACAAAGTCAAAGTCAAAAGACCAGTGATGGGAATCTCACAGGTTATGATTTGGTCTTCTATCATAATTTGCTGTCTTTACAGAAAAGACTAGGTTTCTTGAATGATGCCAAATGTAAAGACAGCAAATTATGACAGAAGACCAAATCATAACCTGTGAGATTCCCATCACTGGTCCCCCACTTAGCATCCTCCTAGAATATCGAAGTCCTCACCCATAAAATTTTAAGCTGACAGTTGTATTCCTCTCCCACTCACCCTCCCCAAAACAGGTTTTATTTTCTTATGTCTCCTGTAGGATTATATAATATTCTACATTTGCTCTAAGAATTTTATACACATCAAGCTAAAATCTGAAAGTTTTTTAGCATTTCTACTGTGAAGCAGAAAAACAAAGCTTTCATTGGTTGAGAAAAAATTATGTCTAACAGAAAATGTGGCAAAACATTTTTAAATGCCAACATCAGAATTTTTTTTTTCTTTTAGAATATTTTCCTGCTCTTGTACAACAATTGCTAACTACAGAGGAACGTGAGCAACAATTTGGTTCTGCTTGCTGTTGCAAATGAAATGTGGCCACCCACAGGCACTTTTATTCTTTTTCTTTTAAGTCAGAGTCCACTGCCATGATTCCAAAAAGCAACACATGGTATATTTACTTTTGAAATTTATTTCAGGTGACAGGACACTCACAGTCTAACAAAATAAACATAGAATTAAATCACATTCCCAAAGTCCAATTCTTCTTCCTAGCCAAGACAGGGTAAGACAGAGATACCAGACTTGGTCTGTGTCAGTTTCTCCACATAGTCTATCCCTTTCTTCTTCTAATCCCATCTACAACCCCAACAAATGAGAGCCGTTTATAACAGTAAGACTAAATCTATTTCTCACAAAATGCCTGAGATGGATATAGCCAAGACAGGTATAGAAGGAGATTAGGAAATATAAGTAGGGGTTTTAATGACAAACTTCTATTTTGTTGGAAGGAAAGGGGGGTTGATGGATCAATATGAAGAAGAAAAACAGAAAAGGGTTTGATTTACCTTGAAAATAACCACAATTCTACTTTTCCAGGCCCAGTGAAAATTTGTGTCAAGCAATTTCATTCATTTCACAGTGTCTAGCACATTGCTGACTGTGTGGTAAATATTAAACAAGTACTTGTCAGTTAATGAAACAGATACATGGAAATGCTGTATATACACAGGAAGCAGAAACTCAATGTGGTCAGGCAAATTTGAAAGCAAGGCAAGGTTTGGTTCTCCATGTCAATATTTTCAAGTTACACACTGGGGCAACAAATGAAATAAAATTCTGCCACATTCATAGTTCAACATGTTGTTCCTCTTTGACTGCTAAAATTTTATATGTAAAAAAGGAAAGCTAGGATTAAGTAAAAATATTTTAAATTAAATGTATACAAAATAATTAAAGATAAGTCAATTTTATTCCTTAGTATTTCTTCTTACATTTAAAAGGTGGCTTGCAAAGGTGGCTTACATTTGTAATAGCAATATACCACTTGAAATCTTAAACACATAAGCACCTAATTTGCTAGACTAAAGCTAGCCTTGAACTTTTAGTGATGCCATATGCTTTTAAATTAACCCTTCTAAACACTGTACAAATCTCATAACAGACTGTGAGCTTATAACTGAATTAGGTTACTACTAAATACTCATCAGGCAAACTAAAGAAAATAAAGAAAACATGCATATTCTTACAGCTCCATGAAAGCCAAAACTAAAGATGGTATTATAAGAATTTGAGATTAAACAACTATAATTTGGCTGTAAGATCTCCATGACTTACAACATTAAGTTTAACTAAAATCTCTAAGGACCTTTTTCTTTGGAAAAGAATCATACATTTTAAAATAGCCTTTAATGAACAGTCTATTAAGATCACAATGGATCATAGCTGTCAACTCCAAATAGTGCCTTTCTTCTAGAGGGCTTAAGTTTACACACTGGTGCAACCCCACACATGCAGATGCTACAAAGGGGGCTATAAAGAAAAACAAATTTTATTCACAACCCTCTGCATACAAACTTTTCCTTCTGTAGACTTGTGTGGAGTTGAAAATAAAGGATGCTAATATGCACATTATGTAGCACATCAGAAAAACAGAGAGAGAGAGAAAACACTTTAGTTGAGTGGAAATTCATCCATCTACTGAAAATCTGGGAGAATTCACATATACTGTACTCCAAATTTACCCAAGTGCAGAAAAAATGCTATATGAAATGGAAAAATAATGAAATATTATTTAATCAACAGCTGATTACCTTTAAAATTTTGGGCTTCTTTTCCCTCTGGGGCCTCTTGTTTTCCTTTATAACCTAAAAAAAATCAAATTGCAAAATGAGCCTCTGTTTAAGAAATAAAATCAGCTCCCACATCCCCAAAATTTTTGGCTATTTCTCTGTAAAACTATACCATTTAAAATCATCAACATGTTTGCTAGGCAGAACCTAAAGAGCTTATGTCAAATGTATACTTTAAAAGTCACTGAAAAAAAAAATCTTGCATAAAGATGAAGTAGGGAAATACCCTTTTTTCCCCTTAAAGTCTGTCTTAATTAGCCTCTGCATTCTTCACAGCGAAGCCCACGAGGTAGCCATCTTGCTTGCTTCTGCAGAGGAAGCCTCTACAGTGGAACAGTTCTGCAAACTGCTTTTTGGTATTATTATCATGGTGTTTAAAGGCAGCCCTGGCCTGCCAGCACTGTAGACGTGCTGGGCATGCCTTTTGCAAAAACAGCCCCACAAAGAGTGCAGCCAATGGCAATGCAGAGCTTAGCAACTCCAAAGTGATCTTCTCAGCCTAGCCCTTCCTAGACAAAGGATCTCCTGTGCGGCTCGGCTCTCACCACAGGACACAGGCAGCCACAAGCTGCGACATGGAGTTCGCTGTAGAGGATCTGGTCGCGCCGAAATCACAGGAGGCTTCAGCAAAAACAATGCACACAAATCCCTTAGGTCACCACCATTGGATCGATGGCAGAGCCTCCCTGATTAGTAACCTCTTGGCGGCTCCGAGGGCAGGTCTGCATGGGGGAGGGGCGCGCTGCTCTGCCTCCAATGTACAGGAGACATAACCGAGCCTGGGGGGCATTTGGGCTTGCTGAAACTCTGGAAGGTATTGTGCATTTTTACTTTATAAGGCAAGGCTAAATATTGGCGATATTTAAGGCAGGGAGGTTATGTGAGGACAGTGTAGGCTCAGCTGTTGGGCTGCGTGTCTCATTCCTCGGGAACCACACCTCTTTGCAGCAGGCGCTTTGCCCAGAAACACAGCAATTTGATTTCTGTCAATAAATGTCCAATGACAATGGCGAATTAAAAAATAACAATAAAGCCACTGAAAAGGAAAAGGACGGGATGAGAACAAAAAAGAGGGGGAGGAGTTTTCAAAATACACTTGCCACCCTGAGTCACTAGAGAGAAAGGGTTTTCTCTCTTGCTCTGGGCATTTCTGATGACCTTCATTTCCCAATAAAATTCCTCCCCTACCAGAAGGAAAATTTGGAGTCGTATCTTTGGGAAAAAAGGACACCTTTGGCTCTTCTGTCTCCCAAGATCAACTGTCACTGAGCATCTATCCACCGACCTGCCAAGCAAGTCCTCATGTGGGGCTGGTCTGTGCACCAGACTCGCGGTCAGACAGAGCAACCCACTTCCTAGGGATCGGGACCTGATCCAGGGGTAGAACAAGCCACCATCTCCCCACACACACCTGGACTGCCCCCATGCCCAGTGGGTGGTAGGCAGTGGGACAGCTGGCACCACAGCTGGCACCTGCCAGACGCTGAGAAAGGCAGGACAGGGAGCCATGCCCCCACCACCCCTCTTAGCCTCCTGGCATTGTAAGTGGCAGCAGAGCAGGGCAGCTGCGGTGAGCTGGCTGGTCTCAAGGTCACTGCCAAAATGCAGTGCAGAGGGCGGTCACAGTCCCATCACAGCCACCTTAACAGCTGCACAGATCTGGGGAAGACAGCCCTAGATCCAGCCTTGCAGGGCCAAAGTTTCAGCAGCACATTTAGGGGATTGGCAGGAGGGCCTCCTCGGCTGCTCAGCCAAAGATGGGTTTTCCACTTGCAGTTGGATTCAGAACAGATTCCCACAACCAGAAATCAGGAACAGACTGAGGGCCGGAAGGCCTGCATTTCATCACCCTTAATTTCCAGCCTTTCAGTTTGCCGCAAAAGCACGCTTTCCTTGTTGGAATGTGAAGTCCAGCATGCGTTGTTTTTCAACTTTTAAACTACCTCTCACAATCCGCCCCCCTCCAAATTTTTAACAAATTAATGTAAGAAAAAAACCTACTGGCCAGGGATGGTGGTTCAAGCCTGTAATCCTAGCACTTTGGGAGGCTGAGGTAGCCGGATCACCTGAGGTCAGGAGTTCAAGACCAGCCTGGCCAACATGATGAAACACCACATCTACTAAAATACAAAAATTAGCCAGGCACAATGGCAGGTGCCTACAATCCCAGCTACTCGGGAGGCTGAGATGGGAGAATCGCTTGAACCCGGAAGATGCTGGTTGTAGTGCCACTGCACTCTAGCCTGGGTGGCTGAGCAACACTCCATCTCAAAAAAAAAAAAAAAAAAAAAAAAACTACTGAATATGGTGTTCTCAACTCTTCCTTCAATGCTTATAACAAAACCAATGAACTCTGTCTTATGCATATCCACCAGTGCAACTTTGAACACACTAAGCCCACACTATCTCTGAGAAGTTCTGTATGAGGAATGAAGCAGCATTGAAACAGGCAGAAAAATGATGAAATACAGTAAGATTTGAAAATGGGTACAAAACCTTTTAGCTATACATATACCCTTTATTGGTGATTTTTTTGTTTGTTTTTTGAGATGGAATCTCTCTCTGTCACCCAGGCTGGAGTGAAGTGGCGTGATCTTGGCTCACTGCAATCTCTGCCTCCCGGGGTCAAGTAATTCCCTGTCTCAGTGTCTCAAGTAGTTGGGATTGCAGGCCCCCGCCACCATTCCCGGCTAATATTTTTTGTATTTTTAGTAGACATGGGATTTTACCATCTTGGCTAGGCTGGTCTTGAACTCCTGACCTCATGATCCACCCACCTGGGCCTCCCAAAGTGGTGGGATTACAGGCATGAGCCATCTAGACCAGTTTTTTTGGTGATTTTTTTTTCGGGACAGAGTCTGGAACTCTTGACCTGGCTGGAGTGCAATTATCTCCACTCACTGGAACCTCTGCCTCCTGGGTTCAAGCAATTCTCCTGTCTCAGCCTCCCAAGCAGCTGGGATTACAACAGCTGCCTCAGCTGCCTGCCACCATGACTAACTAAGTTTTTGTATTTTTAGTAGGGATGGGGTTTCACTATATTAGCCAGGCTGGTCTCAATCTCCTGACCTCGTGATCCACCCGTCTCAGCCTCCCAAAGTGCTGAGATTACAAGCATGAGTCACCATGTCCGGCCTTTTTTGGTGATTTTTTTAAAAATTATGGTAAAATATACATAACACAAAATTTATCATTTTAACTTTTTTTTTTTTGAGATGGAGTTTTATTCTTGTCACCCAGGCTGGAATGCAACGGCAGATCTTGGCTCACTGCAACCTCTGCCTCCTGGGTTCCAGTGATTCTCCTGCCTCAGCCTCCTGAGTAGCTGGGATTACAGGTGCCCACCACCATCCCCAGCTAATTTTTGTATTTTTAGTGGAGACAGGGTTTTGCCATATTGGCCAGGCTGGTCTCGAACTCCTGACTTCAGGTGATCTGCCCACCTCGGCCTTCTAAAATGCTGAAATTACAGCCTGGGTAAGCCACTGCGTCTGGCCTCATTTTAACTGTTTTTAAGTGTATAGTTCAGTGACATTAAGTATATTCACAATGCTGTGCAACCATCACCTCTCGATTTCCAGAACTTTTGCCTCCTTGTAAACAGAAACTCCATCCCCATTAAACAATAACTCCTGGTTTGCCTTCCCCAGCCCATACTAACTTCCATTCTACTTTCTGTCTATAAAATGAACTACTCTAAGTACCTCCTATAAGTGGAATCATATAGTATTTTTCTTTTCATGTCTGTTAACTTCACTTGTTAATAGCATAATGTTTACAAGGTTAATCTGTGTTGCAGAATGTATCAAAATTTCATTCATTTTGAAGGCTGGACAATATTCCTTTGTATGTACATAACACATTTTGTTTATCCATTATTCTGTTGTTAGACATGGGTTGTTTCTACCTTCTGGTGACTGTGAATATTTCTCCTATGAACGTAGGTGTACAAGTAGATATACAAGTAATATATACCTTGGAGTAGAATTGCTGGATCATACGGTAAGGCTATGTTTAACTTTTTGAGGAACTACCAAATTTTTTCCATAGCAGCCGCACTGTTTTACAATCCCATCACCCATGCACAGGATAGCCCTACATTTCTTGAAGTGCCTTGCATTTCAATTACACATTATGCCTCTTCTCTTGAATGATCGAATCTAATTTTTAACATCTTTTCCAGGTTAATTGTTTAATATTTAGTAAAGAGGCCATGATATATAATTGTATAATTTAAATCAGTCAGCCGGGTGCAATGGCTCATGCCTGTAATCCAAGCATTTTGGGAGGCTGAGGTGGGTGGATCACTTCAGGTCAGGAGTTTGAGACCAGTCTGGCCAACATGGTGAAACCTAGTCTCTACTAAAAATGCAAAAATTAGCCAGGTGTGGTGGCACACACCTATAGTCCCAGCTACTATGGAGGCTGAGGCAGGATCGCTTGAACCAGGGAAGTGGAGGTTGTGCAGTGAACAGAGATTGTGCCACTGCACTGCAGCCTGGGTGACAGAGCGAGACTCCGCCTCAAAAAAAAAAAAAAAAATCAATCCATGAGCTGTGTGATCACTAAAATAAAATAATGCTCACGGGGTTAGGTGGTTAGGTATACTGAATATCTACATTGTTGAGAGGTCTAATTTTTTTTTTCCATCCAAAGGTCACACACTTCAAAGACAGAGAGGTCTATTTTTTAAAGGCTCACAGACAGGTGTTTTCACTGTATAGGATACTCATGAAGCCATACAACATTGCACTTGACAAACTAAGCAAACATCGAAGGTCTGTGTGCACTCTTCTGTAAAATCAGCTAATATATAAAGCGAAGTCTCATCCTAGCTATATATGAAAGTTAATGAACATGACCAGAACTAACATTAACTCCAAATATCAAATTGACTCTTTACCACAAAGATCTATACTTGTTTGAAGGCAGAATAGATTGGTAATCTTTTTCAGGTATTTCAATTCCTATACTAAGTGATTCGATGATCTGAACTCTGGATGAGTTTTGATGGGAGAGAATAGTCAGAAATTCTGAGCAGAGGCCAGGTGCTGTGGCTCACATCTGCAATCCAAGCATTTTGAGGGGCCAAGGTTGGAGGATCACTTAAGCCCAGGATTTCGAGGCCATCCTGAGCAACATAGCTGAGACTCCATCTCTACAAAAAAATTAAAAAATTAGCTGAACATGGTGGCACATGCCTATAGCACAAGCTACACTAGAGACAGAGGCCAGAGGATGGCTTGAACCTAGGAGGTGGAGGCTGCAGTGAGATATGATCACACTGCACTTCAGCCTAGGCAACAGAGCAAAACGCTGTCAGACAAGACAAGAAAAGAAACGATGAAAAAGAAATTATGAACAGAGAAATTGAAGATCAGTCAAGAGAGGCAATTCCATTCTCTTATTACTTAGGATGAAATGCATACAATTAGCTGCTATTGAAAAAAAGATCAGAAAGTAAAAAAGCTTGTGATGTATTCCCAGTTATTCAGAACTTGTTGGCCTGGTGCGGTGGCTCACCCCTGTAATCCCGGCAATTTGGGAGGTCGAGGCAGGCAGATCACCTGAGGTCAGGAATTCGAGATCAGCCTGGCCAACATGGTGAAACCCCATTTCTACTAAAAATACAAAAATTAGCCGGGTGTGGTGACAAGCGACTGTAATCTCAGCTACTCAAGCGGCTGAGACAGGAGAATCACTTGAACCTGGGAGGCAGAGGTTGCAGCGAGCCAAGATCATGCCATGGCACTCCAGCCTGAGTGACAGAGCGAGACTCCATCTCAAAAAAAAAAGTAGGCCGGGCGCAGCAGCTCATGCCTGTAATTCTAGCACTTTGGGAGGCTAAGGTGGGTGGATCACCTGAGGTCAGGAGTTCAAGACCACCCTGCCCATCATGGTGAAACCCCATCTTAAAAAAAAAAGAGAAAAAAAGAAAAGTAAGTGTGTGTGTGTGTGTGTGTGTGTGTGTGTGTGTGTGTGTGTTGTGCCCTCAAGATTAATGTTATGAATAATTACAAAACTCTACTTCTCTTTCTGTGTATAAGCACCTCTGTATCCATAAGAAACTAGAAGTACAAACTACCTAGATTAAAACAGTAACAGCATACTAGGAGGAATCTTCTTCCAAATTAATATCAGGAGTAATTCACCTTTCCTCAAGACTGAAGACTCTGAAACATAATATCCTTCCAATGTTTCCCACACTCTCCTCTCCCAATAAATCCTTTATTTTTCTTCTCATTTTGGAGGGCTACAACTTCTGCAGTGATAACTAAATAAAATATACTTCAGCCGGGCACGATGGCTCATGCCTGTAATCCCAGCACTTTGGGAGGCCGAGTCGGGTAGATCACTTTAGGTAAGGAGTTCGAGACCAGCCTGGCCAAGATGGTGAAACCCCATCTCTACTAAAACAAAAATTAGCCTGGCGTGGTGGTGTGCGCCTGTATTCCTAGCTACGTTGGAGGCTGAGGCAGAAGAATCGCTTGAACACAGGAGGTGGAGGTGGTTGCAATGAGCCAAGATCGTGCCACTGCACTCCAGCCTGGGTGACAGAGTGAGACTCAGGCTCAAAAATAAAATAAAATAAAATAAAATAAAATATATTCCAAGTACCATCTTTTATAAACTTCCAATCAATAAGAATAAGAAAACTACACATGTACTATGTACCCATAAAAATTTAAAACTTTTAAAATGTTAAAGAATAAGAAAAGAATGTTTTGTACCTTTCAGAGTTTTTTTTTTTTTTTTTTTTTTTTTTGGCCAGGTGTCACTCTCTTGCCCAGGCTGGAGTGCAATGCTGCAGTCATAGCCCACTGCAAGCTCGAACTCCTGGGCTCAAGCGATCCTCCCATGTCAGTGTCCCAAACAGGCGTGTGCTACCACAACAAGCTATTGTGTGTGTTTAAGATGGAGTCTTGCTCTGTCACCAGGCTGGAGTGCAGTGGCATGATCTCAGCTCACTGCAACCTCCACCTCCTGGGTTCAAGCGATTTTCGTGCCTCAGCCTCCTGAGTAGCTGGGACTACAGGTCCGCGCCACCACACCCAGCTAATTTTTGTATTTTTAGTAAAGATGGGGTTTCACCGTATTGGCCAGAATGGTCTCGATCTCCTGACCTCATGATCCGCCCGCCTTGGCCTCTCAGAGTGCAGGGATTATAGGCGTGAGCCACCATGCCTGACCTTTTTTTGTTTGTTTGTTTTGTAGAGACAGGTCTCCTTATGGTATCCAGGCTGGTTTCAAACACCTAGGCTCAAAGTGCTGGATTCTGGGTGTGAGCTGCCATGCCTGACATCTCTTGGATTTTTTTTTTTTTTTGAGATGAAGTCTCATTCTGTCACCCGGACTGGAGTGCAGTGGCGTGATCATGGCTCACTGCAACCTCCACCTCCCAGATTCAAGTGATTTTCCTGTCTCAGCCTCTCAAGTAGCTAGGACTACAGGCACATGCCACCACACCCAGCTAACTTTTGTATTTTTAATAGAGATAGGGTTTGACCATATTAGCCAGGCTGGTCTTAAACTCCTGACCACAAGTGGCCAGCCTGCCTTAGCCTCCCAAATTGCTGGGAGTACAGGCATGAACCACCACACCTGGCCTCACTGAGATTTTTTAAAGCTAGTTTGATTTTATTTCCTGTGACACATAGGAACCTGAAAGACTCACTGGAGAATCTCCTTGGAAAACGGGATTGAGTAATAGTCTGGGTGTAAGCAGCTGGTCCCCTAGCAGAGCCTTTCCTGCTGGCTCTCTCTCTAACCCCTTTCCCTGAGGCTACTGTTGCTCTTTTCCCCCACCAAGGGGCCAGAGCTACCGGATATGGGGTATGCACCACATTCCCTCCAGCAGTTCTGCTTACTGCTGGTAAAAATAGCTGTTCCTTGACGGCTCTTCTAAAGCAAGAAATGAGGAAGACTTAGTGAATTATCTTCAACAGTTACCAACAGAGGCTGACTGCTGTAAGAATGGAGCAGAAATTATCCCCTCTTCCAAATTTCTTAACTCTTCTTTGTACCAACTAAAAACTGGCAGGCCTACTCCCTGAGTCAGTGTCTAGATTCATAATTTGGACAGAAAAATCTAATAACAGGGCTGAGCATGGTGGCTCATGCCTGTAACCCCAGCACTTTGGAAGGCTGAGGTGGGTAGATCATATGAGGTCAAGAGTTCGAGAATGGCCTGGCCAACATGTTGAAACCACGTCGCTATTAAAAATACAAAAATTAGCAGGGTGTGCTGAAATGCGCCTGTAATTCCAGCTACTCAGAAGGCTGAGGCAAGAGAATTGCTTGAACCCGGGAGGTGGAGGTTGCAGTGAGACAAGATCACACCACTGCATTCCAGTCTAGGAGACAGAGCAAGATTCAAAAATAAATAAATAAATAAAGTGCTAGAATCAAGGTTAGATGTTGAAAAGGAAAAAAAAAAAGAGGGAGAAAAATTCAATAACAGTATCTATATGTTTTTGTTAAAAACAAAGAAATCATGGAGGAAGCTTCTATTTAGAACAATTTCCTCTTTAATGAATAATATTTTAGAGCTTGCTTCTTTTTACTTGTAATCGGTAATATTCTCCTTTTCTTCAAAGGAAGTTCTGTACCTTCAGGCTCTTTCTCTATGTCATTTATGCTAGACGACTGACTCAAAATAATATCTTACCCTCTGCTTTTAGAGAATCTAATTATCTAGCGAAGTTTAATGGCCAAATCATGAAAATTTATTTTTTCACTTAGAAGCTCAAAGCATTTTACACACACATGCAACTTCTTTCTGAGAAAGAAGTAGGAGTTTAAGTTTAGCATAGCAAAACTAAACTTTAAATTATGGCTGAGCATCGTAGCTCACATCTGTAATGCCAGCACTTTGGGAGGCCAAGGCAGGAGGATCACTTGAGGTCAGGAGTTAGAGACCAGCCTTGCCAACATGGTGGAACCTGTCTTTACTAAAAATACAAAAATTAGCCAGATGTGGTGGTGCATGCCTGTAGTCCCAGCTATTCAGGAAATCAAGGCGGGAGAATCGCTTGAACCCAGGAAACAGAGGTGGCACTCCAGCCTGGGCAACAGAGAGAGACTCTGTCTCAAAAAAAAAAAAAGTCTGGATGTGGTGGCTCATGCCTGTAATCCCACCATTTTGGGAGGCTGAGGAAGGTGGATCTCCTGAGGTCAGGAGTTCGAGTTGGCCTGGCCAACATAGTGAAACCCCATCTCTTCTAAAAATACAAAAATTTAGCTTGGTGTGGTGGTGGCCAACTGCAACCCCAGCTACTCAGGAGGCTGAGGCAGGAGAATTGCTTGAACATGGGAGGTGGAGGTTGCAGTGAGCTGAGATCATGCCATTGCACTCCAAACTGGACAAAAGCAAATCTCCATCTCAAAATAAATAAATTAATAATAATAATAATAATACAAAAATTAGCCAGGCATGGTGGCGTGTGCTAGTACTCCCAGCTACTAAGGAGCCTAAGGCAAGAGAATCGCTTGAACCAGGGAGGCAGAAGTTGCAGTGAGCCAAGATCCCACCACCGCACTTCAGCCTGGGAAACAGCACAAAACTCGGTCACAAAAAGTAAAAAATAAAAAAAAATTTTTAAATCTTTAAATTATTGTTTCCCGTCCATTCCAGAGAACTTAAAATTAATGAAGAACCTTAAAAGACCTCAGGTCCTAAAATGTTTTCTTTCTTTTTTTAAAAAAACATTTTTTTATTTTTTATTTATTTTTTATTTTTTAAAGACGGGGTTTCACCATGTTGGTTAGGCTAGTCTTGAACTCCCAACCTCAAGTGATCCGCCCGCCTTGGCCTCCAAAGTGCTTGGATTACAGGCGTGAGCCACCACGCCCGGCACATTTTTTTTTTTTTTTTAAAAGATGGGATTTCACCATCTTGGCTAGGCTGGTCTTGGACCCTCAGCCTCAAGTGATCCACCCACCTTGGCCTCCCAAAGTGCTGGGATTACAGGTGTGAGCCACCACACCCAGCCCCAAAAACGTTTTCTTTAAAATGTATTAATTTGTTTTTCACAATGACCTTCCCCATTTAATAACCAAAACCCCTTAAAACAATGTAATATAATAACCAAAACCCCTTAAAACAATGTAATATTTGTAAGCACCTCTCTTATGCAGACATAGTGCTCAACGTATAACTGGAGGAATGTCATTGTTGCCACCCATCCGGAAACTACCATCTTGTAAGAGATACACAAACAAATAAATAAATATTCATGATGTAATGTAGAATGAGATAATACACAGAGGAGGCTTCCTAGGGGAAGCAACATTTCCCACTGAAACCTAAGGATGGGCAGGTAGGAGTTGGCAAAATATAGAAAGAAGGAAGGAAGGAAGGCGTGTGCCCCACGTGGAGGTAACAGCACACGCAAAGACGCTGGAGCACTGTGGTTGCTGTGGTTACATTCTAGTGTGGCTGTTAAGGGGCCACGGGGAGATAAGCATATCAATAAATATGCCACCACTTGGGTAGCAAGGTTATTGAACATGTATATGAAGAGATGCCAGCCTTCTCTACAATTCCCGTTCCAATTATTTTTGTTGTTTTGTCTTTCAATTGTTCATAATTGTTTCTTTGAAAAGCCAAGAATAACGTTTCCGTTAAGATGATTATCAAAAATATCAGCTACCGGCCTGGCGCGGTGGCTCATGCCTGTAATCCTAGCACTTTGGGAGGCCAAGGCAAGTGGATCATTTGAGCCCAGGAGTTCAAGACCAGTCTGGGAAACATGGCAAAACTCCATCCCTTTTTATAAATTTCTTTTTAAAGTACATCTAAATATCTATATATACATTAAACAAGTTTGCTAATAGCATCGGGATAGGCTAGCTCCATGCTAATTCCATAATAATATAACCTTACACTTATGTTAAAGAGAATAAGAAACTTTCACTTCTAGTGATAATTAAATTGATATTTTGGGAGAAACCTCCTGCTGAAGACAATTAGAAAACCCGGACAAAATGCAAAGTCATCTGCTTTAAGGAATAGGAGAGTGCACCATTACCATGATAGTGAAGAATTACCAGGTCATGATTCAGAGGAAAATAAGGTCCCGTGTAGGTACAAACTTTTTTTTAATTGTTTTTGAGACAGGGTCTTTTGCCCAGATTAGTGTGCAATGGTGCAATCATAACTCACTGCAGCCTCCATCTCCCAGCTCAAGCAATCCTCTCGTCTCAGCGTCCCTAGTAGCTGGGACTACAGGCGCTCACCACTATGCCCAGCTAATTTTTCTATTTTTTGTAGAGATGAGGGTCTCAGTTTGTTACCCAGGCTTGTCCCAAACTCCGGGGCTCAAGAGATCCTCCTGCCTCAGCCTCCCAAAGTGCTGGGATTACAGGCGTGAGCCACCGCACCCGGCCAATATTTTGAGACAGTGTACCACTAAACATATTTTAAGTAAAAATTAAAAATGGAGAGAAAGAGTTAAACATAGTTAAAGGAACACCTTAATATTAAAATACAGCAGCAGTAGAATTGACAAACTCAAAGAGTTTAAGTTTTAAAATTATGTCAACATTTTGTATTTTTTGTGAAATGAAACTAGAAGACGCTAACATCTCTCCAAATTTCACAGGTCTAAAAGATACAGCAGTAACCTCAGCATGACTTATTCCTCAACCAGTCCACCTCTCAGTCTCACTCCTCTCCATCCTCTGGAGACTTCACATTTTCCTCATTGCCTTAGCTCAGAGATATGATGGTTAAAATGAACACATACCATTCAATCCAGGGATTCTAATCCCAGATCAACTATGTTCTTAAGCAAGTTACTTGGGCTTTCTAAGCCTCAGTGCCTTACCTTATAAATTAAGGCAGAATTTATTATTTCATACTATTGTTGTAAGATTATATGAGACAGTGAGCATATGAGTTTTTAATACTATACTGCTCACTTAATAAATACTGAATAAGACTGGGCATAGTGGTGCATGCCTGTAATCCTGCACTTTGAGAGTCTGAAATGGGTGGATTGCTTGAGTCCAGGGAAACAGGATAAAACCCCATCTCTATTTATACATATATATATAAAAAAAAGAAAAGTCAGGCACAGTGGCTGACACCTGTTATCTCAGCACTTTGGGAGGCCAAGGAGGGTGGATCACTTGAGGTCAGGAGTTCAAGACCAGCCTGACCAACATGGTGAAACCCCGTCTCTGCTAAAAATATAAAAATTAGGCGTGGTAGTGTGCACCTGCAATCTCAGCTACTTGGGAGACTGAGGCACAAGAATCTCTTGTACCAGGGAGGCAGTGGTTGCACTGAGCAGAGATTGCACTGCGGAACTCCAGCCTGGGTGATCAAGTGAGACTGTCTCAAAAAATAAAACAAAACAAACCCAATAAAATGTGTTCCTATTTCCCATTCTGCATAATGAGAATCTGAATACTTAGATCTCAGGAGTTATTGTCAGCATTGAATACAGTAATGGAAAGCCTTTTATCATAGTGTCTGGCCCTCAAAAAATGTTAAGTTTTGTGGGGCGTGGTGGCTCACACCTGTAATCCCAGCACTTTGGGAGGCCGAGGTGGATCACGAGGTCAGGAGATCGAGACCATCCTGGCCAACATGGTGAAACCCTGTCTCTACTAAAAATACAAAAATTAGCTAAGCTGGTGGCATGTGCCTGTAATCCCAGCTACACAGGAGACTGAGGCAGAAGAATCACTTGAACCAGGGAGTTGGAGGTTGCAGTGAACCAAGAACCCACCACTACACTCTAGCCTGGCGACAGAGTGAGACTCTGTCTCAAAAAAAAAAAAAAAAAAAAAAAAAAAAAGCCGGGCGCGGTGGCACGGGTCTGTAGTCCCAGCTACTCGGGAGGCTGAGGTGGGAGGATCACTTGAGCCCAGGAGTTTTGGGCTGTAGTGCACTATGCCAATCGGGTGTCCGCACTAAGTTTGGCATCAGTATGGTGACCTCCCGGGAGCGGGGGGACCACTAAGTTGCGTAAGGAAGGGTGAACCGGCCCAGGTCGGAAACCGGAAACAGAGCAGGTCAAAACTCCCATGCTGACTAGTAGTGGGATCGTGCCTGTGAGCAGCCACTGCATTCCAGCCTGGGCAACATAGCGAGACCCTGTCTCCATTTAAAAAAAAAAAAAAAAAGTCAGTTTCCTCCTACCTTCCTTTCCTTTGCCAGCTTCCTGTGTGTGTTTCAAGCAAAGAAGTTTAAATTTTGTTAACATTTTGCATACCTAATTAGTAATGAAGTAATGTGAATTCGAAATGTACCTAATTCATAATGTTACTGGTTCTTTAAAAAGGAAAAAAAATAGTAGAATACTATTTTGATTTCTGTATTTTATTAGTTTGTTTTACCATCTCATAATGCAATGGCAAGGTCTCTAGAAAATGGGCTTAGATGAATAATGAAAGTAACTTAATTTCTGTGTTGCCCAGTAGATAAATCTCCCAGCAATTCTGTAATAACTCCTGTACAAATTACTTATTCCTCCAAGGATAGAAGAAACTAACAGACACCCCCTTTTTTCTCTAAATCTAACCTATATCCACACCATCCAAAATTCCATGGCTTGGATCAACTCTGGTCTACCACTGTCTTGTCCTCCCACTTCCTCCTCCCTTGATCCTACTTTTACAGAAAACTCACCACAAAATGGTATTGCGTATGAAACATGATATGAAAATGAGCTGTATAGTGTAAATGTCTAGAACACAGCAGAAATACCAAAGCCCTCTCATTATACAAGCACAAGAAAATAACTGTGGCATAGTCATCTCACTGGAAACCACAACTATAATTCTGCTTCACGTGGGAACAGTGAAACCAGTTCATTCATAAAGTATCTTAATCCTGCAGCAGGAAAAATGCTTTACCAGATACTGAGAAATGGTATGTATGGAATACTTGGGAAGACTTCATTATTTTCCTCTACCTAACATGAATAAAATGGCAAGATGAAAAGCAGGTGAAAGTAATGAAATAAATACACAAATCTCTTCAAACGTATATAATACCCACCATTTTTAAGCATCTTTTATATAGCAGGCACACTGCAAGACCCTTTACAGACATCCTCTCTGCTCCTCATGGCATCCCTGCTTTGCAGTATGACTATCTCAATGTTACAAGTAAGTCTGCTCTCACACTGATCACCAAATAGGAAATTACTAAATTCTTAGTAAGCCTTTTTTCCCTTAACCATAGAAACAATATTCAATTTCATTCCTTCCAATCCGTTAAAAAAACTGGTGTAAGGCGGGGCACAGTGGCTCATGCCTGTAATACCAGCAATTTGGGAAGTTGGAGGAAAGATCACTTGAGGCCACGAGTTCAAGACCAGACTGAGCAACACAGTGAGATTCCCATCTCTATAAAAAATGAAAAAAAAGCTGGGCTGGGTGCAGCGGCACATGCCTGTAATTCCAGCACCTCGGGAGGCCAAGGCAAGCAGATCACCTGAGGTTAGGAGTTTGAAACCAGCCTGGCCAACATAGTAAAATCCTGTCTCTGCTGAAAATACAAAAATTAGCTGGAAGTGGTGGCTGGCGCCTGTAATCTCAGCTACAAGGGAGGCTGAGGCAAGAGAATTGCTTAAACCCAGGAGGTACAGGTTGCAGTGTGCTGAGATTGCCCAACTGCACTTCAGCCTCAGCAACAGAACAAGACATCTCCTTAAAACACAAAAACAAACATTAGCCAGGCACAATGGCACACACGTATAGTCATTACTTAGGAGGCTGAGGCTGAAGGATCCCTTGAGCCTAGAAGTTTAAGGTTACATTGAGCTATGATTATGCCACTGCAGCCTAGCCTAAGGAGAGAGCAATTCTATCTCAAAAAAAAATTTTTAATGGTGTAATTCTTTGACTTGTTTTTATTTCAGGGAGTGGACATATGATTTGCTTTCTCTGAAATCTAATCAAAGCTATGGGTAATCTCACTAGAAAAAAATGCATATAAATGCAATATGCTGCATATAATTCTGAGGGGGTGGGATCACAGACCATAGAAGCCTATCCAGAGTAAGAACCTCTGATGTAGAAGTTGCAGTTTTGCCAGGGAAAGTGGATTACGCGTGTAATTCCAGCACTTTTGGAGGTTGGGGCAGGAGGATCACAGATCATGAGATCAGGAGTTTGAACCAGCCTGGCCGACATAGTGAGACCCCACCTCTACTAAAAATACAAAAATTAGCCAGGCATGGTGATGTGTACCTGTAGTCCCAACTACTTGACAGGTGGAGGCAAGAGAATTGCTTAAACCCAGGAGACGGAGGTTGTGGTGAGCCTAGATCGAAACATTTTGCACTCTAGCCTGGGGAACAGAGCAAAACTCCATCTCAAAAAAAAAGAGAAGTTGCCCTTTTATGATTTCTAAATCATATGAAAGAATGATGTTGGGATCATTAAAACTAGGATCAAATTAGTCCTAGAAACTCGGGTAGGCACGGTGGCTCACACCTGTAATCCTAGCATGTTGGGAAGCTGAGGCAGGCAGATCACCTGACGTCAGGAGTTCCAGACCAGCCTGGTCAACATGGTGAAACCCTGTGTCTATTAAAAACACAAAAATTAGTGGAGTGTGGTGACAGGCACCTGTAGTCCCAGCTACTCGGGAGGCTGAGGCAGGAGAACTCACTTGAACCCTGGAGGCAGAGGCAGCAGTGAGCTGAGATGGCACCACTGCACTCCAGCCTGGACAGCAAAGTGAAACTCCATCTCAAAAATAAATAAACAAATAAAATTCTAATTTTCCATGGTAGCTAAAAATACACCAAATACCAAATCTGATGTGGTTGAACCCACTGATTAGTTAGGAGATTTGTTGAAATACTGGCTCAATCACCATCTTTGAGGGTTTTAAGATGTGTTCACCAAAAATAACATGATAAACTAGTTTCTGAATTGGGGAGAAAATGGAACGGACTTTCCAAAAACTGTCTGGACCATAAACTTCAGGTTCCCAAAAGTTGTAAAGATTGAGAAATCATTAAGCATTAACTCATCAACAAAATACTAAATATTTTGGTTGTTAATACTTTCAGCTTGATCCCAGTGCAAGAAAACAATCTGAAATGGAAACACAGATTTATTTTTTTGAAAAAAAGTTCACTACTATATGGAAAATTTTTAAGGAACTGAAGCATTCAGCAATAAAAAATTAATTGGTAAGTTATGTTGATTTACCTGCAGGAATATTAAGTGGGCATTTAAAAAAACTTTCCAAATTTCTAATTGTAAGAGAAGATAGCAATAATATACTAAGTGAAAAACAAAACAAAAAATTTATCTCATTTAACCTCAACTGTTACTTTTTCTGTATTTTTTTTTTTTTTTTTTAATTCTTTTTTTAAAATAGAGATGGGGTTTCAGTATGTTGACTGGGCTGGTCTCGAACTCTTGACCTCCAGCAATCCTCCCATCTCAGCCTCCCAAAGTGCTGGGTTAACAGGTGTGAGCTACTGTGTGAGCCCTCAATTGTTATTTTTTAAATGCAGAAAAATTACTGGCAAGGCTGCAGTGAGCCAGAATTACACCATTGCACTCCAACCTAAGTGACAGAGTGAGACCTTGTCTCAAAGAAAAAAGCAGAACTGAAAGCAAATATACCAATACAGTCATCGTGGTTGCCTCTGACAGGATTATAGTTAATTTTTTCTTACTTCTTTATTTTCTACAATGCAAATTACATCATTTTGATTTATAGCATTTTATTATTCTTTAAAGTAACACAAGCTTATTATATAAAAATTAAAACCATGTCATTTTAGAGACAAGACTCTTGCTTTGTTGCCCAGGCTGAAGTGCACTGGCACAATCATAGCTCACTACCTCCTCAAATTCCTCAGCCCAAGCAATCCTCCTGTATCAGCCTCCAAGTAGCTGGAACTACAGGCATGCACCACCACACCCAGCTAATACACATGGACAAATTTAGGCAGAAAGCTCAAATCAGACCAGGTGTGGTGGGCTCATGCCTGTGATCCCAACACTTCAGGAGGCTGAGGCAGGTGGATTGCTTGAGTCCAGCAGTTTGAAACTAGCCTGGGCAACAGAGCTAAAGCCCTGCCTTTACATTAAAAACAACAAAAACAAAACATAATTTTTAAAAAAAGATAAGTTAAAATCATGAGGTTTTTTTTGTTTTGTTTGTTTGTTTTTTAAGATGGAGTTTCACCATGATGGCCAGGCTGGTCTTGAACTCCTGACCTCAGGTGATCCACCCACCTTGGCCTCCCAAAGTGCTAGGATTACAGGCATGAGCCACCGCGCCCGGCTGTTTTTTTTTTTTTTTTTTGAGACGGAATCTTGCTCTGTTACCCCGCTGGAGTGCAGAGGTGACATCCTGGCTCACTGCAACCTCCGCCTCCCGGGTTCAAGCTATTCTCCTGCCTCTGCCTCCCTAGTAGCTGGGACTACAGCTGCCACCATGCCTGCTAATTTTTGTATTTTTAGTAGAGACAGGGTTTCCACCTTGTTGGTCAGGCTGGTCTTGAACTCCTGACCTCGTGATCTGTCCACCTCAGCCTTCCAAAGTGTTGGGATTACAGGGGTGAGCCACTGCACCAGGCCAAAATCATGTATTTTCTAATATGTACCTCTCCCACCCAAAAAAATCCAGTCCACAAGTAAACGCTTCCAACCATTTGGTTTGGTATTATCCTTTTAGAGTTGTTTTTCTAAATACCATTTACAATTAGACAAACACATGATTTTTTAACTTTCATGGTCCTTTTCTTATTAGAGAATGCAGTTTCCCAAACTGCATCACAATCACAAATGCATATGGTATTAATTTAAACACAGGCAGAGAGCATTTTACCACATATTTATAAAGCACTCTGTCCTTTCCTAAAAACCTTTTCCTGAAGCCTTCTACTTGATTTTTTCTTACACATATCCCAACCTCCTAATGTCTTTGGTGCTTAAAAATGTGAAGGCCAGGCACGGTGGCTCATGCCTGTAATCTCAGCACTTTTGGAGGCCAAGGAGGGCGGATTACTTGAGGTCAGGAGTTTGAGAAGAGCCTGGCCAACAGATGAAACCCGATCCCTACCAAAAATATAAAAATTAGCCAGATGTGGTGGCGGGCCCTGTAATCCCAGCTACTCCGGAGGCTAAGGCAGAACCGCTTAAATCCAAGAGGCAGAGGTTGCAGTGAGTTGAGATTGCCCACGACTGCACTCCAGAGTCTGGGCAACAGAGTGAGATTTTTATCTCACTCTTAGGTGTAGAATAAACCCATAAAATGTTGTTTGGGGTACTAGCTGCTATAGTACAGTACATATGAAATAAATGAATGGTTTACAGTGCACTTTCTTTTTTTGCTGTTTTCCGTCCCGCCCCCAACCCCACCCCACGCCCTCCCCGACAGAGTCTATCCCAGGCTGGAGTGCAGGGGCGCGATCTCGGCTCACTGCAACCTCCGCCTCCCGGGTTCAAGCAATTCTCCTGCCTCAGCCTCCTGAGTAGCTGGGACTACAGCCGTGCACCACCACGCTCAGCTAATTTTTGTATTTTTAGTAGAGACGGGGTTTCACCATGTTGCCCAGTCTGGAGTGCTGACCTCAAGTGATCCCCCCACCTCCCTCCTTCTCCGCCGCCTCGGCCTCCCACGGGAGTCAGCCACAGCCTGGCCCACTTTCTTTTTTTTTGTGACATTGTCATATGAAAGATAGACTGACTCATAAGTATTTGTAAGATTTTATTCGCTCACTAATTGAAGTATTTGTTCAACAAATGCTGGTTGAGCACCTGTTTTGTGCTGCTAGTTAACATAAACATCTTTTTCTTTCTTTCTTTTTTTTTTTGAGATGGAGTCTCGGGGGTAGGGGGAAAAAAAAAGAAGAAAATGAGATGGAGTCTCGCTGTGTCCCAGGCTGGAGTGCAGTGATGCGATCTCGGCTCACTGGACCTCTACCTCCAGGGTTCAAGCGATTCTTCTGCCTCAGCCTCCCAGGTGCTGGGGCTGCAGGTGCTCACCACCACACCCGACTAACTTTTGTACTTTTTAGTAGAGATGGGGTTTCACCACGTCGGCCAGGATGGTCTGTATCTTTTTTTTTTTTTTTTTTTTTTTTTTGAGATCGAGTCTCGCTCTGTCGCCCAGGCTGGAGTGCAGTGACACGATCTCGGCTCACTGCAACTTCCACCTGCCGGGTTCAAGTGATTCTCCTGCCTCAGCCTCCTGAGTAGCTGGAACTACAGGCTGGTGCCAACACACCCAGCTAATTTTTTTGTATTTTTGGTAGAGACAGGGTTTCATCGTGTTAGCCAGGATGGTCTCGATCTCCTGACCTCGTGATCCACTCACCTCGGCCTCCCAAAGTGCTGGGATTACAGGCGTGAGCCACCCTGCCTAGCTGGTCTCTATCTCTTGACCTCAAGATCCACCCACCTGGGCCTCCCAAAATGGTAGGATGACAGGCATGAGCCACTGGTCCAGCCAAGGATCTCACTTCTATAATCATTGCTCTCTCTGCAGGAGAACATCAGAGCATTCTTTAAAAACAGTGACTTAGTATTAATGGTGCATAATTAAATCAGTATTCATAGCAGCCATGAAAAGCTGATGATAATTAATTAGCCAAGACCTTCTGGATGTCTTGAGCACTGAGTCTCATTGTCAAGATAATGCCCTGAATCGTTTAGATTAGTCTGATTCATTTGGTAGTTGTGTCTTATTTTAGTATGATAATAATGCAATGCTGTGGCTCTCTCCTGTAATCCCAGCACATCACCTGAGGTTGGGAGTTTGAGGACCAGCCTGACCAAAGTGGAGAAACCCTGTCTCTACCAAAAACACAAAAATTAGCCAGGCTCAGGTTGAACCCAGAGAGGCAGAGGTTGCGGTGAGCCAAGATTGTGCCATTGCATTCCAGCCTGGGCAACAGAGCAAAACTCAATCTCAAAAAACAAAAAACAAACAAACAAAAAAACACCAAAAGTTGACCAACAAAAAAGATCTAAAGTTAAGCTCTGCAACAAAATAAACATGACTTGGCCTCCCAAAGTGGTGGAATTACAGGCATGAGCCTATTAATAGGTTGCTCAATATTACATCATAGTGTAACTTGGATTATTCTGACACTAGATGAAGATGTTGGCCAGTTTTACAAATTTTTCTTCCTAGAAAAGATGATACATACAAAATGGCAGGGTAAGATGTGAATTATAGTAACAAGATTTCAGAAATCAACACCCATGGGTCAGAATCAGTCAACATGGTTTTGTATTGACATACTTGGAGTTTATACACGAATATCTACTAAATAACAAAGGTTTCTTTTTTTCTCTCCAAACCCAGTTCTGTGGTGCAGTATGCTACTGAAGTCTCAGTAGTGATACAAAGAAATTCCTTAAAGGCATATTTAAGTACATATAACATCTGCCCTCAATTTAAGGAGTTGGTAGCAAAAATTTGTTCCATATGCCATATGTAACATATGCCAAAATGAGATATGGCTGTTTGAAAACTGAGAAAAGCAATGGCCAAGAGAGGCTAGCCCCACCCCCCACTATCACCAAAAGGGATAAAATAAAATGAGTGTGTCAAGCAATTCTGAAATGACAGCCCTGGAACTAAACTATTATCACATGGAAAGACCCATATGTAAAATAATGGATAGTCAGTGGTTCAGTTTGTACCATATTAACACGACTTAACTTTTCAGCTTCTGAAACACAGCCCATGTAGGTATTACAACTTTTTTCCAGTGGAATTTGCATTAGTTAAGAGGCTAGAGTGATAATGAACATGGCATATTAGATGACTTAATAGTGTCATCTAATATGCTGCTATTTAAACTAACCAAGCACATTATAACCCTTTAATTGTTTAGAAAACAAAATACATTAACCAGAGTAAATATGAGAGATTATTTCAGTTTGACTAGATAAACTTGCAAACTAATTGTCATTCAATGAAAGTTAATTAAATGCATGACACTACACCAAAATCACCTGGCTAGAGATATATAAAGACCCTATCTTGAGAGACATAGGCTACAAACAACTTTAGATAGCTTTCCTACCACCTCAGCCTCCCGAGAAGCTGGGCCTATAGGTACATGCGACTTTTTTTTTTTTTTTAATTTAAGAAACAGGGTTTTGGCTGGGTGTGGTAGCTCACGCCTGTAATCCCAGCACGTTGGGAGGTTGAAGCAGGTGGATCACCTGAGGTCAGGAGTTCAAGACCAGTCTGACCAACATGGTGAAACCCTGTCTTAAATAAATAAATAAATATCTGAATAGGAAACATTGGTCATCTATTTAAAAATATTTATATAAAAATAAAAATAATAAAAATAAATTAAAAAACAAAGAAACAGGGTTTCACCATGTTGCCTGGGCTGATCTCTAATGCCAGGGCTCAAGCGATCTGCCTGCTGCCTGGGCCTCCCAAAGTGGTGGGATTACAGGTGTGTGCCACTGCCCATGGCCACTTTATTTTCTTTGGCTTTCACACATACTAAAAATTACTTGTGAAAGTGTAGCCTAGCCAAAGCACCTACTCTCTAATGTCTGGGAATAGCTCTACAATCTCCCCTTCATTTTTGTAACAATCTTTCATGGTTGAATAAATAGAGTAGTGGATATGTCCCAAAATGCTAAATTACAAACACACAGGAGGGAAACCCTAACTGAAAGCAAATTCCTAGATGACTGAGAGTGATAAAGCTAGCAGTTTTAATTATCTGTAATTCTGAATATCAAGAAGTATAAGCTGAACTAGACTTGAGAGATGACTAATTAAGTTTTTTTCCTTGATCAAAAGATGCCTCTTGGAAGATTATGTGACATACTGTCATACAATTAAAGAATGGGAGACTAAAATGTAATCTATGACTTAATAAAGTCTAAAGTTGTTTTCAGTTATCCAAGGAGTTAGCAGTCAACATTCTGAGAAATAGTACATTGCTTTAGGGGCTAAACATATTTTATTTCTTACAGGCAACCCCCCAAAGAAATAAATTCAGAGAAATTCCTTGAGAACTTATATAAATTTTTTGAGACAGAGTCTCACTGTCACTAAGGCTGGAGTGCAGTGGCATGATCATGGCTCACTGCAGCCTCAACTTCCCAGGCTCAAGCACTCCTCCACCTCAGCCTCCTGAGTAGCTGGGATCACAGGTGTGGGCCGCCACGCCAGGCTAATTTTTTTTTTTTTTTTTTTTTTTTTTGTAGAGATGGGGTCTCATTATGTTGCCCAGGCTCAATACACATATATACATACATATACACACATATCTATCTCTCTCTATATATATATGTATATATACATACACACATATATACACATATCTCTATTATCTATCTATATTTGAGATGGAGTCTCTCTCTGTCACCCAGGCTGGAGTCCAGTGGTGTGATCTCGGTTAACTGCAACCTCCATCTCCTGGGTTTAAGCAATTCTCCTGTCTCAGCCTCCCAAGTAGCTGGGACTACAGGCGCATGCCACCACACACAGCCAATTTCTGTATTTTTAGTACAGATGGGGTTTCACCATGTTGGCCAGGCTGGTCTCGACCTCTTGACCTCAGGTGATCCACTGGCCTTGGCCCCCTAAAGTGCTGGGATTATACCTGTGAGCAACCGCGTCTGGCCTGAATATTTCTAAAGAAAAAAAAAATTCTATTTTTAAAATGTATACTTGCTTCTTCATAAAAATTATCAAATTTTATTTTAAAACTATAAATGGGGCAGGGCAGGATTACTCACACCTATAATCCCAGCCCTTTTCGAGGCCAAGGTGGGTGGATCACTTGATGTCAGGAGTTTGAGACCACCCTGGCCAACATGGTGAAATCCCATCTCTACTAAAAATACAAAAATTAGCTGGACGTGATGGTGCACACCTGTAGTCTCAGCTACTCAGGAGGCTGAGGCAGCAGAATCACTTGAACCTGGGAGGCGGAGGTTGCAGTGAGCTGAGATCTCCAGCCTGGCAACATAGTGAGACTCTGTCTCAAAAAAAAAAGAAAGAAAGAAAAAAAGAAAAAGAGTCAATCTTGACTCCTACCTCATATCATACATAAATGTCAATTTCAGATACATATGAGAAAGAATTAATGTCAGACATGGTGGCTCACGACCGTAATCCCAGCACTTCTCGAGGCCAAGGTGGGAGAATTACTTGAGCCCAGGAGTTAGAGACCAGCTTGGCCAACATGACAAAATGCCATCTCTACAAAAGGTTTTTCTTTTTTTCTTTCTTTTTTTGTTTTTTTGAGACAGATTCTTGCTCTGTCACCCAGCCTGGAGTGCAATGGTGTGATCTCAGCTCACTGTGCAATCTCTGCCTCCCGTGTTCAAGTGATTCTCCTGCCTCAGCCTCTAAAGTAGCTGGGATTACAGGCGTTTGCCATCACATTCGGCTAATTTTTTTTTTTTTTTTGTATTTTTGGTAAAGGTGGATTTTCATGTTGGCTAGGCTGGTCTTGAACTCCTGACCTCAAATGATCCACCTGCCTCAGCCTCCCAAAGTGCTGGGATTACAGGTATGAGCCACTGTGCCCAGCCTACTACAAAAGATTTTTAAGTTGGCCAGGTACGGGCAGATAGTACCAGCTACTAGGAAGCTGAGGTGGGCGTCTGACTTGACCCTGGGAGGTCAGAGCTGTAATGAGCCATGACCATACCACCTCACTCCAGCCTGGGTGACAGAGCAAGACTCTGGCAGAGTCTTGACAGAGCAAGAATTAAAACCCATTGAGGCTGCAGTGAGCCGAGATCGCGCCACTGCATTCCAACCTGGGTAACAGAGCGAGACTGTCCTCCTCCTCCAAAAAAAAAAAAACCATTGAATATAATAAAAATTCATTGGTTTATACTAAAAGATAAAATTAAAATTAATAATAAAATAGGCAAGGTGAAAGAGACTCTGTTTCAAAAAAAAGAAGAGAGAGAATGGAAGAAGGGCATGACTTGGGCCTGGAGACTGAGGCAAGAACATGCACCAGGGAAATGTATGCAGCCAGATACTGCTGCAGCAAATAGAAGCTGAAGAGACACCAAGGGAAACAAGACAGAAGTGAGTTTTGCAAAAATCTTAAAGGTCCTGTATTCCATTCTAATGAATCTAGGCTTCATCTAATGATTGGAAGCCTGAAAGTTTTGCTCTATTTCTTTTGTTTTGAGAGAAATATATCACATAAACAGAATACTAAATGTAGTTAGATAAGAGAATTCTGTTTTTCAGAAGGAAAACTTGAACTACCCTAAAGAGAGCTTGTTATTCAACTTCCTGATTTCCCTGGCAGCTAGAATGCTCATGATTATATTTTCAGTGCATGGCCTAGGAGAAGTGCAATAAATACTTGTTGATAACAAAGATAGCACTGAAATTATCCCAGTAAGAAATAAAGGCCTCACTATAGCAGTGGCCAAGAAAATGGAGAGGTAGTAGCATTCAGATTTAGTAGAACAAGAGAATTTAGATGCATTAAAGAAGGAGGTGAGGATACTGAATATTCTATTTTGGGTGATCATGTGTTATGCCACTGAACCAAACATGTAATTTGAGAGAAAGAGCAGGTTTGGGAAAGAATAGAACAAATGTATTCATACCCATTAGAGATAGAGTCTTTTTTACAATTATGTCATTTTGCAATGCTACAATTGCCAAATTGTAGCATTACAAGGGAGCTTACAAGGGAGGTCTCCCTACTAGAGATATTGCTAAATGTTACTTTGTAAACCATCAGTAAGTGGCCACATTTTATCTATTCCCACAAGCCTCAAGTGGAAGCTCAAGTGATCCTCTTCCCTCAGCCTCCCAAAGTGCTAGGGTTACAGGCGTGAGCCACCAATGAGCAGCCAAAATCAGCATGTTTAAACCTATAATTCAAATAAAGAATGAAACAAAAGGCCAGGCACGGTGGCTCACGCCCGTAATCCCAGCACTTTGGGAGGCCAAGGCAGGTAGATCATCTGAGGTCAGGAGTTGGAGACAAGCCTGGCCAACATGGCAAAACCCTGTCCCTGCTAAAAATACAAAAATTAGCCAGGGATAGTAGTGGGTGCCTGTAATCCCAGCTAGACAGGAGGCAGAAGCAAAAGAGAATCGCTTGAACCTGGGAGGCTGAGGTTGCAGCGAGCTGAGATCGTGCCACTGCACTCTCGCCTGGGTGAGAGAGTGAGACTTTGTCTCAGAAAATAAAACAAAAACAAACAAACAAAAAAATATAAATGGTTTACTGAATTTTATGTTCACAATCCTTTTTTTTTTTTTTGAGACGGAGTCTCATTGCTGTCACCCAGGCTGGAATCCATGGAGTGATCACTGTTCACTGAAGCCTTGACATCCCAGGCTTAGGTGATCCTTTCACTATAGCCTCCCAAGTAGCTGGGACTACAGGAGTGTGCCACCACACCCAGCTAGTTTTATACCTTTAGTAGAGGCAAGGTCTTGCTATGTTGCCCAGGCTGATTTTGACTACCTGGTCTCAAGAAGTCTGCCTGCATTGGTCCTCCAAAATGCTGGGATTACAGGCATGAGCCACCATGCCTAGCTTAAACCTCACAATACTTTGTTTTGAGACAAGGTCTCTCCCTGTTGCCCCTGCTGAAGTGCAGTAGCGCAGTCTCCACTCACTGCAACCTCTCCTTCCCAGGTTAAAGTGATTCTTGTGTCTCAGCCTCCCGAGTAGCTGGGATTACAGGCATGCACCACCACTCCTGGCTATTTTTGTATTTTTAGAAGAGATGGAGTTTCTCCAGGTTGACTAGGCTGGTCTCAAACTCCTGGCCTCTAGTGATCTATCCACCTCGGCCTCCCAAAGTTCTGGGATTACAGGTGTGAACCACCATGACTAGCCTCATACTATTTTTATTTATTTATTTTATTCTTTTCTCTTTTGAGATGGAGTTTCGCTGTTGTCCAGGCTGGAGTGCAGTGGCATGATCACATCTCACTGAAACCTCTACCTCCCGGGCGATTCTGCTGCCTCGGCCTCCTGAGTAGCTGGGACTACAGGTGTGCACAACTATGCCCAGCTAATGTATTTTTAGTAGAGATGGAGTTTCACCCCAGCTGGTCTTGAACTCCTGACCTCAAGCGATCCACCCGCTTTGGCTTCCCAACGTGCTGGACTTACAGGTGTAAGCCACCATGCCCGGCCACAGTACTTTTATTTTTATTTTATTTTATTTTTTTGAGATGGAGTTTTGCTCTGGTGGCCCAGGTTGGAGTACAATGGTGCAATCTTGGCTCACTGCAACCTCTGCCTCCTGGGTTCAAGCGATTCTCTTGCCTCAGCCCCCAGAGTAGCTGGGATTACAGGTACCTGCCACCACACCCAGGTACTGTTTGTATTTTTAGTAGAGATGGGGTTTTGCCGTATTGGCCAGGCTGGTCTCAAACTCCTGACCTCAGGTGATCTGCCCACCTCAGTCTCCCAAAGTGTTAGGATTACAGCCGAGAGCCACCACACCCATCCTACAATACTTCTAACTCCATCTATTCTACTGTAACTGCATTCGTAGGAGACATAATTAACATAACTTTAATGCATGATCTAAAATCATAAAACATCATAGTTGACAGGTGTTTTAAAAGGCTGAAAAAGCAACAGTAAGTTTTAACCAAGTTCCCTAAAAGTTTTTAAATAAATTCTAAATCAACAGATCCTTTTACTACCTTAGGTTCATAAACTATAATAAGAACCAGTTTGTATATCACTTTGGAGTTTACAAGCCATTTTCCTTTAATCCCAACAACCCTATGAGGTTAGTAGAGCAGGCAGAAATCACCAAAAGCTGAGACAAAAGCTGTATTATTGCTATGCCTCCAAAGCAAAGTTTCAAGATTAGGGATGCAACTGTATTCTTTCAAAAGGAAAGATGTTTAATACTTCTGTTTTTTCAGGCTGCTATGGAGTTAATGAATTTGTTCCACTCTTAATTTTTAAATCTGTGACTGCCAAAAAAGGCATACAACTAGCCAAAAGAGGCATAGGGGGAGTCTTTGCAAACCACATTTCATACAGTTTCTCTATGTTTCCATCAAATCCTGTAATGAAAAAAAACTGTATGTTCTACTTTTCTGGAATAAATTCTAAAAATAAGCTAGCTATGGCATCACTGCACAAGACATACTTCAGGTAGGTCCAGGAATTCTTTTATGAATAACTTAAAGTAACATTGTACCAAAGGAAAAATACGTAATAGTGAAGCAAATTGTCTCTGCATATAGATCACTCTACCAAGTGTCAGCTGTTTCCAAGCCCCTTGACTGTCTGCTTACCTCCAGAGGCACAATGACAGATGGTTTCTTTTTCAGCTCCTCACATTTTCTTTTCTTACAGATCTGATGGCTGTTCTTTCTGTTCTTGCAGTAAGTACATTCACCACAGTTGGTCTTCTGCTGGCAGGGTTCACAGACCCCACATCGCTTTCTTTTCTTCTTTTCCAAAGTGGGTAGCAAAGTGGTATAGGAAGAATTGGAGGTACTGACCATTGGCACTGGCATAGTCACCACTGTGGTGTTAACATGAACTGTGCTGGTTACACTGACCTGGGAGTTCCCGTTGTCTGATTTGCTGGGACCAGCCTGGGAGAGTTGGGCAACACCCAGTGAAGCATGGAAGAGTCCTCTCTCATGGACTAATGGGAACCCCTGAGTGTTAGCTGGCAAGAAGCTTATATGAACCTGTTTCTCATTTTTGACACTACTTATACCCATTACTGGAGGTAATGAATTTTTCTCTGAGTTGGATGATGATTGAGGAGTGTGTCCTGAGCCCAAAGGCAAAATCTGTATAGCACCCTGGACTGCAAGTCCGTATGAGACAGTGCTTTGGGGCTCAGGCCATTTGGAAGGAGCACTAAAGGTAGCAATTGGATTTGGAGGAATAGGAAGGAAGACAGGCAAGTCTGGGACAACACCTCCACTCATATCAAGAGTTTCTTGTTGGTCTGAAATAGTACCAAAGACCTCTCCTTGGGCTGGAATAGCACCAGGAATCTCGGGTGGATTTGGGGTCTCACCCAGGGCCTCACCATGAACTAGTTCAGCCCCAGGATGTTCCCATTGGTGTGGGATAGCACCAAAGGCCTGTCCTAGAACAGAGGTGGTATCAGAAACTTCCTGCGCATTTGAAGTAGCTTTGAAATCTTGATGATCTGGTTTAGCACCAAGCATTGCTTGTTTTGAGCCTGACAAGAGGAATTTTATTACAGAGGTAGGAGACGTAGACCCACCAAGAGCCAAGCAGTTTCTAAGGTTCAATTCAGGTATAACCTTATCAATACTGGAGGTGGGGTAGCGATCATCTTCACTTTTAATGGGATCCAGATAAGGATCAGATAACTTAAGAGATTCCACTCGTGAACCCAACTCTTCTAACTGAATGCTGGGGTTTCCTTGAGAGGTAACTTTGGGGGTTGCTCTTTGGGGCAAAGGAGCACACACTGTGTCCTGAGCAAACATATTTGGGGAACCACTGGTATCATTCAATGTCTCTTCAGAGAATAGTCCTTCACCACAGCGTGTCCCTTCCAGTGGCCCAGGAAGGATCTCAGCTGCAGGGCCACTGTGGGCAGGGATATTGATTTTGGAATCCTCAACTCTTTGGGACCAAGACTGAGTTGTCTCTTGGCTCTTACCTTTAATTAAACAGGAATTTTGTACATCAATTAGAGTCTCCATATCAGGAAGGACTTGGGTGTCTTTCATTGGAACCAAATCATTTTCTGAGTGCTTTGCTCCCAAATCAGGGAGTATCTTATAATTACAATCATGTTGGTTTTCTAAACCCTTCGAAAGTGGAACCTTTTTCGATTTGGCTATAACCAGTGGGGGTTGGGAGAGTCGCCTGCTAAGAGAGGTGCTTCGTAGCGCCATCGTAAACCCATTGCAAGTTAAGGACTCTGGGTTCTGAAAAAGAACCTCAGTCCTATCCAAACTCATGCGTGCTGCTCCAGCTCTTGTCAGAAGGCTTCTGACTGGCATGGGTGGTTTAGGTTCTGTTTTTCTCTTAACATCTCTTTCTTGAATTAATTGTTTCAATTGTTCGGGGCTTACAGTCTTGACCGATGCCACAGTTTTGTTGGCTGCCTTGGTTGTCTTTCGCAGTTGACTGTTTTTCTTTTTTTTGTTTACATCTTCCTTCCTGACTAATCTGGAAGGCCTTGCATGGCGGGATCGCGACATAGTTACAGAGTAGGGAAAAATGAAAGGGCACAGGAAACAGAGTCATTGGTCCTTTGGAAAGTCTCACTTCTGAGGAGAATCTGGATGCACTGCTCTTGAGCTCAGTCACACAAGGTTTTGGTCTGAAATAACAACAAAAAACACTGAAGTAAGTCTTTTTCCTATGCATTCCCCTATTTGAAATAGAATATTCACTATTGATTGTTTTACTTTTTTGAGACAGGGTCTTATTCTGTTGCCCAGGCTGGAGTGCAGAGGCATGATCACAGCTCACCATAGCCTGGACCTCCCCAGGCTCAAGCAATCTTCCCACTTCAGCCTCCCAAGTAGCTAGGACTACAGGCTCACACCATCACACTCAGCTAATTTTGGTATTTTTTTGTAGAGACAAGTTTTCACCATGTTGCCCTGGCTGGTCTCTAACTGGCTCAAGCCGTCCGCTCACCTTGGCCTTCCCTAGTGCTGGGATTACAGGCATGAGCCTAGCCACTACTAATTAATAATTAAAAGTAAAGACCAGGAGCAGTGGTTCATCCCTGTGATCCCAGCATTTTAGGAGGCTGAGGCAGAAAGATCACTTGAGGCCAGGAGTTCAAGACCAGCTTGGGCAACATATGCAGACTCCATCTCATAAAAATAAAAATAGTGGCCGGGCATGGTGGTTCACGCCTGTAATCTCATTACTTTTGGAGACAGAAGCGGGTGGATCACCTGAGGTCAGGAGTTTGAGACCAGACTGGCTAACAAGGTGAAAACCTGTCTCTACTAAAAATAGAAAAATTAGCCAGGTGTTGTGGCAGGCGCCTGTAACCTAGCTACTCGGGAGGCTGAGGGAGGAGAGTCGCTTGAATCTGGGAGGCAGAGATTGCAGTGAGCCAAGATCTCGCCATTGCACTCTAGCCTGTCTTAAAAAAAAGAAAGAAAGGAAAAAGAAAAACTATTGAGTACAATGTTCACAACCTGGGTGACAGGACTAATTGCACCCCAAACCTCAGCATCACACAATATTCCCAAGTAACAAACCTGTACATGTACTGCCTAAGAGTTGAAATGATTATTTTTTTAAAAAAGAAAATATACTAAAGTATCCTTTAAACCTTAGATTCACTATAAAGCTTCTTTAATTACTATGACAAATGATTTAAGTTGATGAATTTCCTCAAATAAGGTAAGCATGGGGTTTTCTCTACATTAGAAACCACACCTCTTCATGAGTTTTTTAATTTTAATTTTAATTTTTTTTTTTTTTTTTTTGAGATAGGTTTCCCTCTGTTCCCCGGGCTGGAGTGCAGTGACACGATCATGGCTCACTGTAACCTTGAACTCCTGGCCCCAAGCGATCCTCCCCGCCTCCCAAAGTGCTGAGATTATGGGTGTGAACCAGCATGTCCAGCCGTTATTAAGTGTTTTAAACCTTAAATCCCAATCTTTACAAATTTGGATACTTTTAAAATTATCTCTTTCCTGAGCACATTCCTATGTAGGAAGAAGTATCATCTGTTTGATAGTAAAGCTGGTAAAACCAGAGGAAAAAGAGGCTTACATAATGTAAGAAATTCTCCTCCCTGGAGATCCAACAGTATTCCGACCACATTCCAATTAACAATCCACAAATTTTGAGCTTTTCACATGCACACCAAAACAGCATAAAATCTCAGGAGACAGTACTGATGAATTTGGTTACAAATAAGACTTACTGGTCCAATACATCTGTTGAGCACCTGCTATGTCTAAGGAAGGCATTGTGGTGGACACTGTCCAAACCCAGAAAATGTCCCTCTTTTCTCAAAGACTGCTGGTTTCGTTCTAAAATCCCTTCTACAAGATCCCAAAAGTCTGTTTTTTTTGAGACAGGGTCTCACTGTCACCCAGATTGGAGTGCAGTGGTGCAACCTAGGCTCACTACAGCCTTGACTCCCTGGGCTCAAGTGATCCTCCCACCTCAGCGGCCTAAATAGCTGAGACCACAGGCATGTGCCACCATGCCGGCCTAAATATTTAATTTTTGTAGACATGGAGTCTCGCCACTTGACTTTGGGTCTTGACTTGGGTCTTTTCAGATTGCTTACCCTGACCCAAAATAAGACAAAGCTCTGAGCAAAAACAAAGCTCACTATAGTAGGATATCAACAGTCTCTCTAAAGATCACAGAATCAAGAGTGTGACAACAGAAAATTAAGACTAGTTGTGAATTGATACCAGTTGTTGAAATCATGAGAACACATGGTGTAGGAAAATGGTTACCAACAACTGGTCTGTGATCAAATGATCAATGGTTGTGACAAACCAAGGGGAAAAAAAAGTCGGTAATGTAAGGTTTTTCATAAAGCTGAATGTGTTTGTTTTTCATGTCAGACAGGTAATGCACTGATATCATAACAAGATTCATGGGTGGCACATCTCACACGTGTGCATGTACACTGACCCAGTAATCCCACTCATGAACTACAAAAGGATCAATTTGTTCATTTAAAACAACTCTCTTGGCTGGGAGCGGTAGCTCATGCCTGTAATCCCAGCACTTTGGGAGGCTGAGGCAGAAGGATTGCTTGAAGCCAGAAGTTTGAGACCAGACAGCCTGGACATAAAGCAAGACACCTTCTCTGAAAAACAAGACATCTTCTCTGAAAATATATATATATATATATATATATATTTTTTTTT
>CAUYQU010066509.1:0-86684 GCA_963574635.1 Cheracebus regulus | reverse complement strand
TAATTCTCACATATGACATGTTATGTACAATTCTGGCAGTTTATCCTGTGAGAAGGTTAGGGCCTTTGCAGTCTCCCAAAAACATACAAAGTAAAGACCACTTTCTTTTCTTTCTTTCTTTTTTTTTTTTTTTTTTTTTGAGATAGAGTCTTGCTCTGTCGCCCAGGCTGGAGTGCAATGATGTGATTTGAGATAGAGTCTTGCTCTGTTGCCCAGGCTGGAGTGCAATGATGTGATCTCGGCTCATTGCAACCTCCGCCTCCCGGGTTCAAGCGTCTCTCCTGCCACAGCCTTCAGAGTAGCTGGGATTACAGGGGCCCACCACTGCATCCGGCTAATTTTGGTATTTTTAGTAGAAATGGGGTTGACTACCCGTGTTGACCAGGCTGGTTTTGAACTCCTGACCTCAGGAGATCCCCACTTCTCGGCCTCCCAAAGTGCTGGGATTACAGGCGTGAGCCACCACGCCCAGTCCGTGTCTATTGATCTTTCAAGGTACTTTAATTCAAAAGACGCTTTATACTAGGGAGCAATACTTTGCGATGAAATAATTTTTATTTCCTTCATTGGTCACAAAAACATCACTAAACTTCTAAATAAAGACCCCAAACTTCTAATATTAAACATTGAAATAAAAGTGATATTATTTGTAAACCCAAAAATATCTGAGGCAGTTCTCAATCAATTTAAAAGTTTATTTTTCCAAGGTTAAGGAAATGCCTGGGAGACAGGTCTGTGCCTTTCTTCAAAGATGGTTTTGAGGGCTTCCATATTTAAAGAGGGCTTCAGAATTTTCCTAGTGGGATGGAGGGGAAAAAGGGAGGGTATGGTCACATTACTGAATACACATGTTGCAAGAGATAAGGAACAGGTAGGAAAATAGTCAACGATGCATTCCCTCAGTAAATGGATACTTTGCATAAGAGAAAGTGAACATAGAGTAGCTGCCTATGCAGATATTTAACCTTTTATCTGTAGCTCTCTGCTTAGGAACAAAAGAAAAGGCAGCTTCTTGCATAACTCAGCTTTCAGCTTGATTCTTTTTCTTTTGGCACAGTGACTTGGGGTCTCCAGTTTTTATTTTCCTTTCCTACTTTTAAGAAAGATTAACAAAAACAAGTAAGAAAATTATTTATATGTTCTTGTTGTAAAATAAAAAATAAAAACAACAACAAGATAATTATTTACCCAATTTATTGTGTATCTGTGAGTAATTGCAATAATGGTGGTGGATTAAATCAAGGAATAAAAGTTTGCAGAACAAAAATTCCAAGGAGCCCCTCCTCTCACCAAACTGTTCAAAAACAAACAATAACCAATATGGTGGGGTAACAGTACTTTCACCCTACGTCATTTATTATTATGCATTTGCATGGTTATTGGATACTTCACACATTTTCATTTTACAATAATTTATATTCCTTCATTCATTCCTTTTCCAACCTACTTATTTCAGTTTAGCGTCTCAGGTGGCCAGATCTATCCTGGCAGCTCAGGGTACAAGTCAGGAACCAGCCCTCAATAGGACACCATTCCGTCATAAGGCACACTCACACAGACCCACATTTACTCACACTGGGACAATCTAGACATGAAATTCACCTCATATGCACGTCTTTGGCATGCGGGAAGAAACCTGAGTAACCGGAGAAAACCGACGTACACATGGGGGAGAACATGCAGACTCCACACAGTGTCTCTAACTGGGAAGGAAGAAGCAATTTTTCCCTCATCAACAATATAATGAAAGGACATCACTCAAGGAGGTGATACACATTCACACATTCTCCCAGATATATACCAAACTCTTAATGGTGACTATTTCTGAGGCGTCACATTGTGGAGAATGGGATGATGGAGGAATTTTACTTTTTAATTTGTATACTTCTGTATTGCTTATTTTTTATGTGCATATATTGCTTTTATTAATTTATTCGTTCATTTATTCATTTGAGACAGGGTCTCACTCTGTCACCCAGTCTGGAGTGCAGTGGCACAGTCACTGCTCTCTGCAGTCTTAGCTTCCTAGGCTCAAATGATTCTCCCACCTCAGCCTCCCAAGTAGCTGAGACTACAGGTGTGTGCCACCATGCCCAGCTAATTTTTTCATAATTTTCATAGAGATGAGGTTTTGTTATGTTGCCCAGGCTGGCCTTGAACTCCTTAGGCTCAAGGATCCTCCCATCTTGGCCTCCAAAGTGCTGGGATTATAGGCCTGAAATACTGTGCCCAGCCTGAGTTACTTTTAAATATATCTGTTTTCTTTGTATGTTATAAACAGAAACTATGATATATCCTATAATTTAAAAAAATAAACCAACCCGTCTTGGCCATCCATGCTAAGAATTAATTTGTGATTTGCTATGTCCTTGTGGCACATTTAATAGCTAAAATCTCTTTGTTTTAGTAATTTAATGGGTTTTTCTCTAGAACAGGTCATTTTCTTTATTTTTTCTCCCATAGGCCAACCATGAGCAAGGAACTAGAACAAATCATTCTAATGTGAAATCCCAATGTAACATGGACAAGCAGTATATTTTTTCTAGTGTTATTGCTCTTTTTTAATTAATATAAATGCAGCCCAGTACTTAATCACTGCCTACCAGGGAACATATAATCACAATACATGGTTTACCAATTTCCCTAAGAGTGTGCCATAGGCAGGAACCTGGAGAACTTCTTTCACTATCCATATTTGCATTTCCCAGTAGGACACAAGTGATGAAAAATATGAGGGGTCTTCAAAAAGTTTATGGAATATATGTATTATGAAGAAATTATCCATGGATTTTATAAAATTTTTGAAACAAAGTAAACTTCCACTCACTTGTTATAACATATCTAAACAGAATCTAGTTTGAGGCATTAAGAAAGATAAGATGTCAGTTTGAAAAGAGCTCCTATCAGAGCAGCATGGATTCTACTAAAATTGAAGCAAGAACAAACATCAAGTATACAGTGAAGCTTGGAGGAAGAATGGGGAAATCATTCATCCTTTACAAAAATGTGGGGACAATGCCCCCTAAAAATCAGCAGTTTTCAAACAACCCCTTTTTTTGTTTTTGTATTTGTTTCGAGATAGGGTCTCACTCTGTCACCCAGGCTAGAGTACAGTGGGTACAATTAGGTTTCCCTGCGTCTCGAACTCCTGGGCTCAAGCAATCCTCCTACCTCAGCCCCACAACTAGCTGGGACTACAGGTGCATGGCACCACGCCCAGCTAGTTTTTGTATTTCTTTGTAGAGACAGTGTTTTGCCATGCTCTTCAGGCTGGTCTCGAATTCCTAGGCTCAAGCAATCCTCTGGCCTCAACCTCCTAAAGTGCTGGAATTACAGGTGTGAGCCACAACACAGGACCCAATAATTCATTTCAAGAGGGAAGAGATCATGCCATTGCACTCCAGCCTGGGCAATGGGAGTGAAATCCTGCCTCAAAAAAAAAGATTGAAGGAAAACAAGTGCAAAATGGGGATTCGGTGTCAGAGGTATGCTGCTCTTTAAAAAAAAAAATATATATATAGGTATATATATACCTATGTGTATATATATGTATATATGTGTGTGTGTGTGTGTATATATATATATACATATACACATATGTGTATATATATATATATATATATATATATATATATATAGGCAGGGTGTGGTGGCTCACACCTGTAATCCCAGCTCTTTGGTAGGCCGAGGCGGGTGAATCACGAGGTCAGGAGATCAAGACCATCCTGGCCAACATGGTGAAACTCCGTCTTTACTAAAAATACAAAAATTAGCCGGGCATGGTGGCATGTGGCTGTAATCCCAGCTACTCAGGAGGCTGGGGCAGGAGAATCGCTTGAACCCAGGAGGGAGAGGTTGCAGTGAGCCAAAATTGTACCACTGCACTCCAGCCTGGCAACAGAGCGAAACTCCATCTCAAAAAAAAAAACAAAAAAAGAAAAAGAAAAAGAAAAGAAAGAAAATTCCAGACAATTAATGTAGTCAGAAATTAGGAACACAAAACTTATTGAGATATGGTTTCTGCCTTCAAGGAACTGACAGTCTAGTGCATGAGACAGAAATATAAATAGTCACAGTAAAAGGTGATGATGAGAGCAGTAATTCAGTGTGATTAAAGAACCAAGGGAAGAGGAAAGAGAAAGTCCCTGACTCTGCTTAGAGGTCAGGGAAGTTGGTGAATTAGCAGATCAACAGATTGTGGCAGCAATTGGAACAGCTGTGGAACAGCATGACAGTGTGTGAAAGACGGGCACATTTGTTGAAATGAATGTTAGGTATGGCTGAGTGCAAGAAACTGGTGGAGACAAGAGATGACACGAGACAGGTAAGATTGAGTTCAAATTGCATAGGGCTTTGTTTGCCACATTAGGGAATTTGAAATGTTTCTGCTAAGTGATGAGGGAGCTTACGGAAGAGCTTTAAGCGGGCCAAGCAATATGAACTATTGTGTTTTATAAGCTGGTAGGAGAGAAAAGGGTGGTCTGGAGGAAGCAACTCAAGTGTCAAGACCAGTTACGAGGCCGCCGTACCAGGTTATGTATGACGGCAATAACTAAAGCAGCAAAGTTGGGCATGAAAAGGGGAGACAGATTTTAAAGAAAACTAAAATCATTCACAGAATATGATTATACTGATGAGTGAGAGGAGCTGAATGGGAAGAAGCAGTAAAATTATCATCCAGATTTCTGAATTGGTGTCTGAATAGATGCTGTTAGAATTGAAATGCAGGACATATAACAAGAAAGTCTTTGAGTTAAAATATAATGAGTTGAGTCCTGAGATACCTGTGTGGCATCCAAGAATAAAAATATCCTAGTAGCCAGTGCAGTATGCATGGGTAGGGCCAGGGGCTGCGTGGGATTTGAAGGTAGATACTCAATGGATAGTAGTTAAAGCAGAATGAACAGAGAGAAAAGGGACTGAGAACAGAACCCTTGAGATTACATGTGTAAGGGGTACAGAAGTAGAAAGTGTGTGGACCAGCCAATGAGAAAAATGACAGGGAGAAATAGCCAGGGAAAAGTAGGAAGGTTATTGAGTGGCACTGAGCCTGGCCTGCAACAGAAAGCTTATAATTTTGTAGGGAGTATATCCATAGATTTGTATGAGTTTATATAGCAATTTAGGTGATGCATAAGGATGGGTAGATTGAACTATGATGTGGAGTTTGCTGTACATGTAAGTCAGGAGAAAGCAACATGAAGACATTTGAGGGTGCTAGAGAGATAGCAGTTGAATTTAGATTATGTAAGGAAGGATGCTGAAGAAATCAGGTGTTCTGGGGATAAGTGAAGTAGCTGGAGCTCTTGATGGTGTTGAAAAGCAAGTATTGTGGTAAAGGCATGAAAGAACTGGAAACATAGGCAGTTGTGGTCAGAGATTGAAATCTGGAATTTAAGATTCCAGAGGCCAGCCATAATCCCAGCACTTTGGGAGGCCGAGGTGGGTGGATCAGGAGGTCAGGAGATCAAGACCATCCTGGCTAACATGGTGAAACTTCGTCTCTACTAAAAATACAAAAAATTAGCCAGGTGTGGTGACACATGCCTATAGTCTCAGCTACTCAGGAGGCTGTGGGAGGAGAATCACTTGAACCGGGGAAGCAGAGGTTGCAGTGAGCTGAGATCACACCATTGCACTCCAGCCTGGGCAACAAGAGCGAAACGCCATCTAAAAAAAAAAAAAAAAAAAAGATTCCAGAGGCTTAGTTTAGGGCCTGGCTTTTTAAGTGCAGCAGAGCTAAAGGTCATTAGAATAGGAAAGCTCTGTAAGCTCCCATAGCACAGAATCATATCTTGAATGTGCATTACATATTTCCTAGCAGTGCGATGGATTTTCTTTTTGTTGTACAAACAATATGACTACATTTTGGAAAATAGAGGGGGAGAATTACTCACATTCCCACCACCTACACAACTCATGCTCTCAGTTGATGTATCTCCTTCCACATGATGTGTATAGCTGCATCCATAACTTACATATGATCATCTATTCTTTTATTTATTTATTTAGTTTTTGATACAGAGTCTCACTCTTGTTGCCCAGACTAGAGTGCAATGGCACAATCTCAGCTCACTGCAACCTCTGCCTCCCAGGTTCAAGTGATTCTCCTGTCTCAGCCTCTTAAGTAGATGGGATTACAGGCAAGTGCCATCATGCCAGCTAATTTTTTTTTTTTTCCCTGAGATGGAGTTTTGCTCTTGTTGCCCAGGTTGGAGTGCAATGCTGCAATCTCAACTCACTGCAACCTCCAGCTCCCGGATTCAAGCAATTCTCCTGCCTCAGCCTCCCAAGTAGCTGGGACTACAGGCGTGCGCCACCATGCCCAGCTAATTTTTGTATTTTTAGTAGAGATGGTGTTTCACCATGCTGGTCAGGCTGGTCTCAAACTCCCAACCTCAGGTGATCTGCCCACCTCAGCCTCCCAAAGTACTGGGATTACAGGCGTGAGCCACTGTGCCTAGCCTATTCTTTTACTTTAAATTAACATTATAATGTAAGCATTTTCCATGTTATAATGAAACTGCCTTTGCAAATTTATATAGTAAAAGGAATCTGACATAGTGGACTCCATCTTGCTTCTGATCTCCACACTGTTCTTGGTCATTCCTGGGTATGGTCCAAGCTAACTTCAGAAGGAATTTAGTTTATAATTTAACCTTAAAGCAAGGGTTGTAATAGCCCTTCCCAAAACTAAACCATTTTTGTAAAACTAATGAAAGACCACAAGGTTAAAATTATGCAATGGCCTTGAACTCTGCTAAAATGTAGGTATAGTTTGCATAATCCCTTACTGCTCAGGAGTCATGTGGCTAGAGGTCACAAGATTCGTGACTTCCTTAATTGCTCCTATTAATAACATCACTATTGTAGAACCTAAGATTGGTTTTTTGCAAGATGTTTTTCAGACTGACGTCACCTGGACTTATGACTCACTACTCAATCAATCCTGTGGCCCCACCCAGAAGCAGACTCAGTGCATGAGGACCATTTTCCACATCCTGTGATTTCAGCCCCTACCAATCAGCAGCACGCATTCCCTAGGCCCCTGCTCATCAAAGCACCCATAAACACCCTTAACTTCTGAGCCTTCAGGGAGACTGATTTGTGTGGTAACTCCAGTTCTCCTATATGGAATGGCCTCATTTTCAATTAAACTTTTTCTCTACTGCAGTGCCATGATTTCAATGGAATTATTTTGTCTGTGTAGTGGGCAGGAAGAACCCGCAGATAGTTGCAATAATATAACTTTTAGGATTAATTGCTGGGTTCTTGATGAGTAGAGATTTTTTAGTTGTCATTGTTTGCTTTTTTTCTTGAGGCAGAGTCTCACTCTGTCACCCAGGCTAGAGTGTAGTGACCCAATCTCAGCTCACTGCAACCTCCGCCTCCAGGTTCAAGTGATTCTCCTGCCCCAGCCTACTAAGTAAGTGGAATTACAAGTGTCCCAGCTAATTTCTGTATTTTTAGTAGAGATGGGATCTTGCCATTTTGGCCAGGCTGGTCTCAATCTGGCCAGTAATCCACCCTCTTTGGCCTCCCAAAGTATCAGGATTACAGGTGTGAGCCACTGCACCCAGCCCTCTTAATAAGTATTTTATTTTATTTTATTATTTTTTGAGATGGAGTCTTGCTCTGTTGCCCAGGCTGGAGTGTAGTAGTGCAATCTCAGCTCACTGCAGCCTCTGCCTCCCGAGTTCAAATGATTCTCCTGCCTCAGCATCCCAAGTAGCTGGGATTGTAGGTGTATGCACCCATGCCTGACTAATGTTTGCATTTTCAGTAGAGACAGGGTTTCACCATGTTGGCCAGCCTGGTCTCAAATTCCTGACCTTAGGTGATCCACCCGCTTCAGCCTCCCAAAGTACTGAGATTACAGATGTGAGCCACCACATCCTGCTGACAAGATTTTAAATAACAATTTTGGAATACTATATATCACAGATGAAAATCCTCATTTTTGCGAAACTAAAGAAGAACATGTGAAACTTCAACCAATTTATCAGGAATAAATAGAGACATCACTCATTTTTGTCCCACTGTTAGAGAACCATCATCTTCTGACTTCTTTTATCTTGATGTTGTGTATGTTGCTCTTATCTTTTTTACTAACTGCTTTCCTCTATCCTTTGAAGTTAGAAGTATTATAAAGTTGTTTGGGGTACAAATCAAGGTCTGTAGCTGGTAAGTGCAAAGATGACACTAGATCAGTGTTCCTCTCTCTCCCTTCACTCCCAAGACCTGGGGCTTCCCCTTGGAAGGGTGCTGAGAAGCTATTCTGTATATCCTTACACCAGCCACAAGATAAGACAGTTTTAAAATTTTATTCAGTTCTCATTTCTCTAGCTGTGGTCAAAGAACATCTCTTGTCTTTTTCTGGGTTGGAAAGATTTAAGTTTGCTAAAAGACTGGCTGATTAAGTGGAACAATCATTCATTTTATCCTACTGCTAAACCCCTCCCTGCAGTCTTCTCTAGCAAGAATGAATTCAAAAACATACAAAGAAAGATTCTCATTTTTCAAGTTAGAATTAAAGCTGCAACAAAATTTGCAAAAATCAAAACACATACTTAGGAATCTTTCCTTTCCTTTCTTTCTTTCTTTTTCTTTTTTGAGACACAGTCTCACTTTGTTGCCCAGGATGGAGTACAGTGGTGTGATCCTGGCTCACTGCAACCTCTGCTTCCTGGGTTCACACTATTCTCCTATCTCAGCCTCCCAAGTAACTGGTATTACAGGTGTGTGACAACATGCCCAGCTAATGTTTGTATTATTAGCAGGTTGACCAGGCTGGTCTCGAACTCCTGACCTCAAGTGATCTCCACACCTCAGCCTCCCAAAGTTCTGCGATTATAGGCATGAGCCACTGCTCCTGGCACACTTAGGAATCTTTTTTTTTTTCCTGAGATGGAGTCTCGCTCTGTCACCAGGCTGGAGTGTAGTGGTGCAATCTCAGCTCACTGCAACTTCCGCTTCCCAGGTTCAAGTGATTTTCCTGCCTCAGCCTCCTGAGTAGCTGGGACTACAGGTGCGCACCACCACACCCAGCTAATTTTCATATTTTTAGTAGAGACAGGGTTTCACCATGTTGACCAGGATGGTCTCAATCTCCTGACCTTGTGATTCACCCGCCTTGGCCTCCCAAAATGCCGGAATTACAGGCATGAGCCACTGCACCTGGCCCTGGAATCTTGAACATGTTTTTATGGTTAGCACTGTGCTAATAAGAGCCAATAAAAACATGATCTTGATCTGTGATCTAGAGAATTTCAAAAATCTTATTTGAAACACTTAAAGGCCCATCAATTAATCATAAAAGGTATATGTGTTAACATTGTAAGTATTTTGAAAAAACACTTATAACATTAAGTTGAAAGGATAATCACATATAAGCTGTGGTTACAGCTATGAACATCATGTGGAAGGCAACAACCAACTGAGAACATGAGCTGTGTAGGTGGTGGGAATGTGAGTAATTGTCCCTCTTTATTTTCTAAAATGTAGTTATATTGTTTGTACCACAAAAAGAAAATCCATCTGTGTTTGGCACTGCTAGGAAATATGTAATGCACATTCAAGATATGATTCTGTGCTATGGGAGTTTATAGATCTTTCCAATCTAATGACCTTCAGCTCTGCTGCACTTAGAGAGTCAGGCCCTAACCTTGTCACTCTCTGGAACAGCTAAGCCTCTGGAATTTTAAATTCCATGTTTCATCCTCAGATGATAGCTGCCAATTTCTTTCGTTGATTTATGCCTTTACCACAATACTTGCCTTCTTTTTTTTTGAGACGGAGTCTCACTCTGTCGCCCAGGCTGGAATGCAGTGGCATGATCTTGGCTCACTGCAATCTCTGCCTCCCAAATCAGCAATTCTCCTGCCTCAGCCTCCTGAGTAGCTGGGACTACAGGCACATGCCACGACACTCAGCTGAGTTTTTTGCATTTTTAGTAGAGACAGGGTTTCACTGTGTTAGCCAGGATGCTTGATTTCCTGACCTTGTGATCTATCTACTTTGGACTCCCAAAGTGCTGGTATTACAGGCGTGAGCCACCGCGCCCAGCCAATACTTGTCTTCTAACATGAAGAGCAGTAATTCCTTAGTCTCTAGGCTACTGTGACTCCAGCTCACAGTCTCATTTAGTCCTAGAATACCTGATTTCTCCTACCTGGACATCTCCAGATCCTTGATGTATCAATCCTATCTAGGATGACTGATGTAACTCCTTTTCATATTTTCCTGTCTCAATTCCATGTCATTGATTTGGATGCATAATATTGAGAGATGCATTATATAGGGAGAACATCTAATCTTGTAGATATAGCAAGAGAACTCCATTAGGAGGCAACATTAATGACTATTTGTGGCAGAGATTGGCAGTTGCCCATCCTATATTCTTCTTCCTTCTTTCTCACTAATCAAATCCAATTTTCTTTAGTTTGACAATATGCTCTCTAAAGATTACACTGATCAGACTCCTTTACAAAAAAGGTGACCAATGAGAAGTATGCAGCGGTCAGGTGGGTAGGTTTTCCAGAAAGCTCTTTAAAGGGAGCTGACTCATCTGTGCTCTTCTTGCTGTTTACCCTTTCTTCCTCCTTCATGTGTTTAGCTGAGGTGTGATGGCTGTAGCTTCAGCAGTAATTTTACAACTGAAAGGAAACCTTAAGTAGGTCCCTGCCTGCTGAGAATAGTGGAACAAAAACCTAGATGCAGCTTGGGGACATTGACAAGGCTATATAATTACTACATAGCTCCGTGCTTCCTGCTTGCAGACTATTTTTTTAATGTAAAAGAAAATAACTTCTATTTTTTTTTTTTAAGACGGGGTTTCACCCTGTTGGTCAGGCTGGTCTTGAACTCTCAACCTCAGGTGATTCACCTGCCTTGGCCTCCAAAGTGCTTGGATTACAGGCGTGAGCCACCACGCCCAGCCAACCTCTATGTTTTTAAAGTCACTCTTATCAGGTAATTGTTAAAATTTGGTGATTTCTAATAGACACAACACTTGGTTCACGCATTCACTACCAAGTATTTGCTGAATGCTTATCATGAGTTTGACATTATGTTCCGAGATTGGGTAAAAACAGAAGAAGTATAAGAATGGTTTTAGAGTACAAATAAATCTTTATTTATTCTATTAGGAAAAGGATTTTTGTTGTTGTTGTTGTGTTTTGCTTTTTGAGACAAAGTCTCACGCTGTTGCTCAGGTTGGAGTGCAGTGGCACAATCTAGGCTCACTGCAACCTCCGCCACCTCACAGGTGCAAGCGATTCTATGCCTCAGCCTCCTGAGTAGCTGGGATTACAGGTGCCTGCCATGTTGGCCAGGCTGGTCTTGCACTCCTGGCCTCAACGGATCCACCTGCCTTGGCTTCCTAAACTGCTGGGATTACAGGTGTAAGCCACCATGCCTGGTTTAAGCAAAGGTATGTTTTTTAAAAATCATGATGAAGTTAATGGTCATCCATGATTTTTTTTTTTCATTTACTAAAATGTATAGGCAATAAGCACTATGGGTTATCAAAGATGACAAAGGTAGGAGGTGGGATATAGTGATTGAGAAAGAAGGTGACTTGAGTTGAACCTGAAAGGAAAAAAAAAAAATAGGGGTAAAAGTTAAACCATTTCTTGTCACACTGGGAGGAAAATCATGCATAATGAATCAGAGAGAAAAATAAAAATCTTGATGATGTAGTGGCTCATGCCTCTAATCCCAGAACTTTGGGAGGCCAAGGCAGCAGATCACTTGAGGCCAGGAGTTCAAGACCAGCCTGGTAAACATAGTGAGACCCCCATCTCTACAAAAAAAATTTTAAATTTTTTTCAGGGTATGGTGGTACACACCTGTAGTCCCAGCTACTTTGGAGGTGGGAGGATCCTTTGAGCCTAGGAGGTCAAGGCTACAGTGAGTCAAGATCATGCCACTGCACTCCAGCCTGGGCAACACAGTGAGTCTCTCTCTCTCTCTCTCTCTCTTTTTATCTTTTTACCTGTAGTTTCTTTGGTTATAAGACACCCTGTCTCTTAAAAATAAATAAATAAAATAAATCTTAAGTTTAGGAGATACTAAGGCCTGCAGCCTGGCTGGACTCATTCTGTTGCGAGTCCTTAAGTAAGACAGGCAGACTCTGTTCTGGAGGTACCCCCTTTCAAAAACACCACGCGTTAGGCCAAGTGCAGTGGCTCACACCTGTAATCCCAACATTTTGGGAGGCCAAAGTGGGTGGATCACTTGAGGTCAGGAGTTCAAGAACAGCCTGGCCAATGTGGAGAAAACTTACCTCTACTAAAAATACAAAAATTAGTAAGTTGGGGCATGCTTGTAGTGCCAGCTACTCAGAGGCCGAGGCAGTAGAATTGCTTGAACCCGGGAGGTGGAGGTTGCAGTGAGACGAGATTGTGCCACCACAGTCCCAGCCTGGGTAACAGAGCGAGACTGTCTCAAAAACAAGGAACAAAAGCAAAACAAAACAAAACAAAAACCACGTGCTTATAGCATGCTTGGAGACTGTCAGCTGAACTCTGTACAAAAAAACCCTCCAGTGACCCTGGAGGGTTTTTTTGTTTGTTTTTTTGAGACAGAGTTTTGCTCTTGTCCAGACTGGAGTGCAATGGCATGATCTCAGCTCACTGCAACCCCCACCTCCCGGGTTGAAGCGATTCTCCTGCTTCAGCCTCCCGACTAGCTGGGACTACAGGCACGCGCCAGTTTTGTATTTTTAGTAGTGACGGGATTTCTCCATGTTGGTCAGGCTGGTCTTGAACTCTCAACCTCAGGTGATTCGCCTATCTTCGCCTCCCAAAGTGCTGGTATTACAGGTGTGAGCCACTGTGCCCAGCTTGGAGTTTTATTATCACACAACATCAACCTTTCTACATAAGAATGTTATCAGAATAACAACTTTATGTGAAATAAATGTTTCCCAGCCCTTTGTCTTCATTTCCCAAGTTGTCTGCCAATGCCTATGGCCCTCATGCTGAATTAAATCACTCTGTGGGATTTGTGCTTTCCTGGGTTCCTCTTGACACGGTGGGAAGTGCCTGTGGCTTCCTTTGCTCAGTAAGCATGTCTTACTGTGTTTATTTCCTGCTGTGCTGTATCCATGAATGTATCATGTTGTCACTAAAAGTTTTGTTGTAATAGTTTACCAAACAATGTCATAAACAAATCTACCTATGGTCACCGTTCAGAAAGCTACACTGGTTGTTTAGTCATTTAAGTTACTCAAGGACTATATTTCACCATCTGTGTACCACTGATGTAAGACATGAAAAACAAAACAAAACAAAAAAAAACACCTGACTACAGTAAAAATCATTTCTATTTCTCCCTTTTTCCTCCAGTTCAGATCTTAACATTTCTCAGCCTTCAGTTAAATGACCCTTCTTCAGTCTTTTCCCATAACTCAGTTCTTCTCTCCATGAGTCTTTTCTTTTCTTTTCTTTTTTTGAGATGGAGTCTTGCTCTGTCATCCAGGCTGGAGATCAATGGTGCAATCTTGGTTCAATGCAACCTCCGCTTCCCAGGTTCAAGTGATTCTCCTGACTTAGCCTCCTGAGTAGCTGGAATTACAGGCATCTATCACCACACACCCAGCTAATTTTTGTATATTTAGTAGAGACAGGGTTTCACCATGTTGGCCAGGCTGGTCTCGAACTCCTGATCTCAGGCGTTCCACCTGCCTCAACCTCCCAGAGTGTTGGGATTACAGGCGTGAGCCATTAAGCCTCACTGTGAGTCTTTAATTTCCATGCATTTCTCTGATTTCTTCTATAGTTGCTTAGTATTTCAGCATAAGACTAACCTTTCAGCAACTTAATACCTTCTTGAGTAAAGGCCTTAACCTGCACACACACCCTGAGCCTGTTCTGATTTTGACAACCTGAATTCATTTTCTAAAACTTGATTCTGTTTAAGAAGAAAAAAATCACAGACTATATGCTAAGCATGTCAGAGATCAAATTTACGTAACCTGTGGAAGTAAGTTCTTTGGAGAGGCTCTTGGGAAATAGGAGAGAACACATTTTTATCCATTCTTGCTCCAAGATAAGGACTTATTGCCCTTGTCCCTCCTTTGTTTTCGCTCCCAACCTAGGAGCTGGTGGCAAAGATTAGGGTCCTTCTCTAACACAAAGGTGTCAAAGCCAAACCTTTTCACCATGAGGACCAATCCTTTAGGTAATGGCATTCTCTTTAGACAGTTCCATTGGAATAACAGCATGAAAGAGTCTTAAATCTTTGGATTACCAGCTTTAAGTTCACCAGCTTTCACTTTAGGTGTGGTGGGAAAATCCTATAAAGAACATTTAAAGGCAAATGTATTTCGGTTTGGACCATGACATTATGCAATTGTACATCACGTTATTACTCCAGATCTTGCAACAGATTAAAAGTTAACTATTGTATTATAATTGTAGCCCAGACCAGCTGTGAGAGGAAAATTTACCACTTTCTACCAGGAAGATTAGAGGCTGTTCCTTGCAAGGCAAAAACCAGTTATTAAAGTTTTCTCATTAAATAGAGACCATGTGTGTTATTGTGGATGTGTAAGCAATGAGTGCCTGCCATCCCACGCAGTATACACAAGGTGGACTGCAGGAGAATGCAAGCAGGACAGAGGAAAAGTCCTATTTATATACACGTAAACTCATTTTCCTGCCTTTCAGGGCTATTGCCTGCCCCAAGATTCCCCAAATGAAACTCAAGGAGCTTTGAACCCCTTTTCAAATATTTTCACAAAGTTGGCCAGGCGCAGTGGCTCACGCCAGTAATCCTAGCACTTTGGGAGGCTGAGGCAGGTGGATCACAAGGTCAGGAGCTCGAGACCATCCTGGCCAACATGGTGAAACGCTGTATCTACTAAAAATACAAAAATTAGTTGGGCATGGCAGGCACCTGTAATTCTAGCTACTCGGGAGGCTGAGGCAGGAGAATCATTTGAATCAGGTAGTTGGAGGTTGCAGTGAGGCGAGATAGTGCCACTGCACTCCAGCCCAGGCAACAGAGCAAGACCCCATCTCAAAAACAAACAAACAGAAAACAACAACAACAACAAAAATCAAATATTTTCACAAAGTCTACATGGATTTGGGATGTGGACAGAGTGCTTAAATGTTCTTGTTCTAACACTTACTGGCTGTGGGTCATGAGCAATTCACTGAAACTCTTTGAACAACAATTTCCTCATCTATAAAACAGGGTGAATAATATCTACTATGCAGGGTTATCAGGTTGTTTAGCAATAATATGCATTAAGTGTCTGGTGTGTAAGAGGCTTTTAATACATGATCAGTGTTGCTACAAATATAATATGTCTTCATGTTTCTCCCAAAACACATACACACACAGACATGGCTGGGGGTGTGAAGAATAGAGGGAGAGGGAGAGGGAGAGACAGGCAGATGGAGAGAGAATGATGCAATAAGTCTACGCTGTTGAGTAAGACAAGGCCTATAGAAACATGTTTTTATTGCTTTCTCATTTCACCATTTCAGGTATAATATAGAACTTCCCTGAGCTATGGTTTTTATATCAAGAGTCAGCTTCCATTCCAAGGGACATATTAATATCTAAGAGAATGAGCAAAATGTTCTTTAAGGGAGGGAGAGAGAGCAAGCAATTGTCCATCAGTTGTATCCTCACTGAGGGGCTGACCAGTCTGAATCCATCTAGCTGGGCCACCCATGCAAATTTTTGCAAAAGCCTTGGTAATCCAGCCATAGAAAGAAAAGTAGTGGGGTGTGGAAGGGGAGACAACAGGTGAACAGTTCCTTCCATTCGTTCCAAGGCAGAGAAACAAAGTAGGGACCCCCTTTCTTAAAAAACTCTCTTCCTTGCCTCTCATTTCACCTTGACTTTGAAGGTCTACAGTAGATATATAGTGCACTGTCCAGATGCCCTCTTTATGGCTAAGGTTCTTTTTAAATTTTATTTATTTAGAGACAGAATCTCTCTCTGTCACCCAGACTGGAGTACAGTGATGGAATCGTAGATCACTGCAGACTCGAACTCCTAGGCTAAAGGGATCCTCTCACCTTAGCCTCCTGAGTAGCTGGGACCACAGGTACACACCATAATGCCTGGCTAACTTTTTTATTTTTATTTTCTTAGAGATGGGGGCCTTACTATGTTGCTTAAGCTAGAGCTTAAGTTCTTACTCCTTTCAGTGCCAGGAGAGTTGCATTCTGATGACTCACCACTAACTCCTTCCTCAAGAATTGCTCTCAGTCAAAGGGAGCTGCCTTGCTCTCCTAGGGCAGCCAGCATCCAGTGACTCCTTGAGATGAGGGTACAAACACTCTGTGCCCTTGTCTCAATTCGGGATGGGCCATTCCAGATCTAGAGCTCCCCAAGGGATCTGCCGAGGCCTCCATTGCAACGGTATCATGGTTCAGGCATCTCCTCTGAATGGATGCTGGCTCTTCCTTCTTCCTCCACTCCTTAATAGATGTTCTTGAGAGCTCTCCCCGGTTAATTTCCTGTATACAAATCTCCAACTCAGAGCCTATGTCAAGCAAACAGCCTACAACAGTGGCTTTGAACAATAACGAGCAGAGTCTAGTAGGTGGTGGTGAAGCTCATGAGAGTTCACTCATCCTGTGCTGAGCTGCTCAGGAAGACCTGGAGGGGACAGGTGTGCTGGGAAACCTGCATAGAGGCAGCCCAGTGGATGGGTTAAGTAGCTAGGCTCTGGAGCTGACTGCCTATGTAAAACCTCTGCCACTTGCTGGTTATATGATCTTGAGCAAATCCCTTAATCACTGTGTGATTTAGTGTCCTCCTCTCTAAACTGAGCATAATAATAGGACCTACCTCATAAGTTTATTGGGAGGATTAACTGAGTTAATATGTGTAAAGCACTTAGATTGGTTTTGGTGCATGGTATACACCCAGTGATGATAGCTATCATGAAACATTTGGATAATTCACGTGAGTATCTGTTATTTGGGAATACCCAGGTTATCAGAGCACTTAAATTCATTGTACATTTTAATCTCAGTTGTTCAAGAGAGTAAATTTCTTGAGGGCAAAGGTAATATAGTTAATAATTAGATTAACACATTTGTAAATTTATACACATCTATGTGTATAAATGTACATGTGTATGTAGAATATGTGTATGTGTATGTAGAAGATGTGTATGTGTCAAGCTGTCTACATCTATATTTCTGCAAGGATATCACAGAGAAACAGAGGTTGTAATGACCCTGGACAGAGTAGCTGAAAATGAAGAGCGTTGCTCTGTTGAGCTATCCAGAGATCTATCTGCATTCTCCCCTCTGCCTCTGATCTTTCATATTGAGAAGGCTTCTCTCTAGAAAATAAAGGGACACATTAGAAGACAGGACCTTGGCATTGGCCTGAACAACTTTGGCCATTGCTTAAAGCTGTACCACAGAGACAAAAGATTAGTCTGCTTATTTGGTGCCTGGAATTGACAGGGTTAATAACCTTTTTGATTTGCAGAGTAGTAACTTTGGCATGTTATACTTATGAAAGGATCAGAACAAAGACAATAATGTCTGCCCGGTGTTAAAATGTAATCTCTTTTATATTTATATTTTTATTTATTATTTATTTTTTTTTGAGATGGAGTCTGCACTCCCAGGCTGGAGTGCAGTGGCGTGATCTCAGCTCATTGCAACCTCTGTCTCCTGGGTTCAGGTGATTCTCCTGCCTCAGCCTCCCAAGGAGCTGGGATTACAAGCACCTGCCACCAAGCCCAGCTAATTTTTGCATTTTTAGTAGAGACAAGGTTTCATCATGTTGGCCAGGCTGCTCTCAGATTCCTGACCTCAAGTGATCTACCCACCTCAGCCTCCCAAAGTATTGAGATTACAGGCATGAGTCACCATGTCTGGCCTAATCTTTTTTTAAAATATGAAATTTGCTTAAAGCACCCTGCAGTCAACAAGTTGGTGGATGAGCATGAGCTAATAATTTCCAAAAAATGTTCATCCACTAAAAATAATATTGTAGCCCTTTATACATAGCATCCCTAATCTGTGATTTTTTATTTAACCATCTAGAGAGACAATACAGTAACATCATAAAAATTTAAAGTTGGAAAATACCTTAAAAGGCATGTAGTTTAATCTCCCTCACTTTATAAATGAAGAAACTGAGGCTTGAAAAGATTAAGTGACTTGCCCAAAGTCATATAAAAATGTTTAATGTTTAGTGAAGTTCTAAAGATCAAGCAGAAACCAGACAAATAAATACTCAAATACTTAACTGCTTATATATATCTTAAGCGATGCAATTTAAAGTAGGACTGTGGTAAGTCCAAGAGGAATCTAAGCTTACATTGGTCTACAAGATGCAATAAAGGAACCCAGCTCTGGGTCTTTAAACACTAATCAAGGGTTTTGCATTGTGTATTTCTGGACTACATGTACACAGAAAGCAGAGTGAGGATAAACGCCAGCCATTGTTCACTTCGAACAATTCAGAATCCCTTCATAGGATAGTTGAAAAACTAGCTTGGAAAATTACAATGGCATGAGCATTGTTATCCAATACAAGGAATAATAGCAATAATGAACATTAGTAGGGTGCTTTACAGATTACACAATATTTTCAAACACAACCCTTTTTGTCCTTCTGATAGAAAACCACCAGATAATTAGGCTTGTTGTTATTACTACTGCTATGTCCAAATGAGGAGACATAGATTGGCTAAGAGAACGTCTCCAGGTCACACACTTTGGTCCAGGAAATAACACGCAGTTCTCACTCTAAGCTCTGGGTACATTTTTCCTATTCAAAGATGCTCATCTCCAACAGTAACCAGTGTGGTGCTCCCTGCTGAGCTCTCATCCTAGTGGTTGGGTAGGCAAGGCAGGTAAGGAATGAAGTCTGAAATGTGAACCACTTACTTCACATAAATAGATAATCTCTCTGCCCAGAACAAAGTCACTCATTATCAAAAAAAGGTTTTTTTTTTTTTTTTTTTTTTAGAGAGAGGGTCTCTCTCTGTCACCCAGACTGGAGTGTAATGGTGTAATCACTGCTCACTGTAGCCTCAGCCTCCTGGGCTCAAGTGATCCTCCTGCCTGCATATAGTAGCTGGGACCACAGGCACATGCACGCTTGGCTAATATTTTAATCTTTTGTAAAGACAGGGTCTCCCTATGTTGCCCAGGATCCTCTCAAACACCTGGACTCAAGCGACCCTCTTGCCTCAGCCTCCCAGTGTGCTGGGGTTATAGGTGTGAGCCACTGCATTCAGCCTCAAATTTCTTTTTATGGGTGTGTGTGAAGAACCAAGTTTGAGATTCCTTAGGGACTACCCAATTTAAGTCATTAGGCTGTAAAGCATTTAGTGTGTCCCTACGGAACTTTTGTGCTCTTATGCTTAATAAATTCACTTTTGTTTTCTGTGAGAAGGCACTCAGACTCTTTCCTCAAGATCTGTCCTGAACAGAGACCTCCTCTTCAGTACACGAAAGTGACAGAATTTGGAGTAAGGGGTAGGGAAACTGAATAGTGATCCCCTTAGAATTCTGAGTAGGAAAACAGAAATTTATCAGCTGTAATTGCTTTCATGACTCAACTTCCTTGTGCCCCACCCTAAATCCCATGGACACTTACTGTTTTTACTGTTTGACCTAAGTGTGGGTCTATGTGAAGAGGCAGCCATGAGAGCAGTCTTCAATCACGGCTTTTCGCAACCTCATAAATGCACACGGAGCTGAAAATAAGAACTCAAAGACAACCTAGAAAGGATGTTATGCTTGCCTAAATGTGTGTCAAGGTGTATGAGGCATATACCAAAGAAAGGCTATGATTATCACATCCACCCTGTAAAGCCATTTTCATTTTTTAAGCTTTGCATTCAAGGACCCAGAGAGAGGATCAAACCTGACTTTGTTAATAGGATATGCTCAGAGCTTAAATGTGTTATGTGATTCGGGGAAGTATATATTTGGTTACTGCTATGTGGATCTCACATTTGTTCCAGTTTGATTTGTGAGAAGCTATTCTTAAATTGTTCTACTTATTAGGTATCCTGATCTCTAGGGTGTCCATTTATGGTGTGCTGGAGGGGAGCATAAGATTAGGAGCAGATTTTTCTTTGAGCCAAGTGAGAAATCTGCATGAAGTTTTTAAACAGAACTTTGAATGCACTCCAATATGGAACACATAATTACTTCATGCTGACTGAAATCAAGAAGTAAATATGTGACTATACTCACAGATGTAATTACAAATTACAACCTGTGCCTCATCATTGCCATCTACTCAAAGATACTCTTTGCTGGATTTCTTAAAATAGCTCCTTACTTCTGTAATTTAATGGAATTGTGAGTAAAATGTAATACTATGGCTTCCTAGGCAGCTTATGATGGCTGGTGACATTGATTGGTACTTGAGGAAAATTTCTAATGACCGTAAAATTTTTTATAAACACCCACAAAATAGTCTTTTCTCCTTTTTTTCTCCTTTCTTATTTGGTTCATTTTCCTTTTAAAAATGTAAGAACAAAAAAATAAAAAATAAAAGATAAAAAATACATAAAAATAAAAACATAGGAACAGTCTACAGTAACTCCTAGATTCCTTTTCAGAAGTGTGGCTGAATGTTTAATTCATTATTTTATAGATGTCGCTTGAATTATTTTTACCTAAATGCATGATAACCAATGTTTGTCCAAAAAAAGTCCATCAGACACTTTCCTATCCTGTAGTTTAGCTTCTGAGACACTGCCTCAGATTTTCTCTATGCAACTGTTGCCTTTTCACCTGAAAAAAAAAATCATATCATTTGTGAATTTGAGATTTTCATTCATTTATAAAGACTTTAAGTAGACCCAGTTCTAATATTCTAATACTGATCCTAGGTAATCCCATTATTTGCACTTCCATATTTTTTAGAAAATATTCTTTTTTTTTGTTTTGTTTAGAACTCCAAGCTAGTCTTTTTTTTTTTTTTTTTTTTTTTTTGAGATGGAGTCTTGCTATGTCACCTAGGCTGGAGTGCAGTGGCACAATCTCAGCTCACTGCAACCTCTGCCTCCCAGGTTCAACCAATTCTCCTCCCTCAGCCTCCCAAGTAGCTGGGATTACAGGCATGTGCCACCATGCCCGGCTAAATTTTGTATTTTTAGTAGAGATGGGGTTTCACCATGTGGGCCAGCCTGGTTTTGAACTCCTGACCTCAGGTTATCTGCCCACCTCAGCCTCCCAAAATGCTGGTAGGTGTCAGCTGCTGCCCCCAGCCCAAGCTAGTCTTTTATCCATGGTAGTATTTGCTTTCTAATTCCCTGATACTGATAACTTAAAAAAATTCTTCCTCAAAGAGTTTACCCTGACCAAACACTTATTGTCTATTAAAGGAAAGAAATCTTTCCCCCAGTGAATTATGTTACTTGGTCGGTGAGTCCCTACTTAATCTTGGTTTCCATCAGCTTTCGAGGTATGGAAACGAAACACTGTAGGCTGTACTTTCCATTGTCTTCTGTGTAACCTTGCCAATGAATGGAAGCCATTTTGGAAATCTGTCCAAAATGCTGTGGCACAGGACTCTGAGTAGAAAACCTTTTCCTCCCTTTCCTCCACGGTACACTCACCCTTACCCTGCAGTATCCAGGTCGAATTTTCTTTGTGAAGTTTCCTATGATTCATCCTATTCTTATTTGAGAATTTACTAATTCTATTTGCTTGAGCGAAAAAAAAAAAATCCAGTATTTTGGAGAATAAGTGACCAGGAATACTTTATTCTCTGAGTCAAAAGGAATAGAAAACTGGATGGATGAGCTTAGACTTTTTAAGGGGCATAGGCAGAATAATAACAGTTTTGTTGGACAGTCATGACCTCATTGTAGTGGCTTTGGAATCAGACAAGTCTAATGTAGACTCAGATGAATACAAATTTAATTACTTACATAGGTATAGGGCAATTCATGTACTCTATTCTTCTTGAGTGAACTTTGGTAGTTTGCATATCTTTAGAAATCTGTTAACTTCATATAAGTTGTTCATAATATACCTACATGATCCTTTAAATGTTGGTGCTGATGAAAACCAAGATTAATAATACAGTCATTGAATGCCTAAGAAACATAATTTAATTTGTTGGATCTGGAATGAGTTTCCCTTTTCCTTTTATAACATTGGTCATCAATATTTTCTCTCTTCTTTTTTCTCCTATTTGGTCTGGCTAAAATTTTATGAATTTTATTGATTTTTTGAAGAACAAGTTTTTAGTTTCATTGATTTTCTCCATTGTGTTTCTGTTGACTCTTTATTGATTTTTGCTCTTATCTTCATTATTTCCTTCCTACTGCTTATTTTCCATTAAATTTGTTCTTTTTTTCTAGTTTTTAAAGATAGTTGAATTAAGATACTTGTTTTCTAATACAGGCATTTAGTGTTATACATTTCTCAGTGCATTGGCTTAATTCCACTAATTTTTTATATACTATATGTTCATTTCTATTCAGTTAAAAATATTTTCTTTTTTTGGCTGGGCATGGTGGCTCACACCTGTAGTCCGAGCACTTTGGGAGGCTGAGGCAGGCAGATCGCGAGGCTAAGAAATCAAGACCATCCTGGCTAACATGGTGAAACTCAGTCTCTACTGAAAATATTTTTAAAAAATAGCTGGGTGTGGTGGCGCACACCTGTAGTCCCAGCTACTCAGGAGGCTGAGGCAGGAGAATCCCTTGAGCCTGTGAGGCGGAGGTTGCAGTGAGCCGAGATCATGCTACTGCATTCCAGCCTGGTGACAGAGTGAGACTTCTTTTATTTTAGGTTGAGGAGTACATATGCAGGTTTCTTACATAGGTAAACTCATGTCACAGGGGTTTGATGTGCAGATTATTTTATCACCCATGTACTAAGCCTAGTACCCAATAGTTATTTTTCTGCTCCTCACCCTCCTTTCATCCTTCACTCTCTGGTAGGCCCCAGTGTCTGTTGTTCCCCTCTTTGGGTCCATATGCTGTCATCATTTAGCTTCCACTTATAAAAGAGAACATGTAGTATTTGGCCTTTTGTTCCTGCATTAGTTTCCTATGGATAATGGCCTTTGGCTCCATCCATGTTCCTGCAAAGGACGTGATCTCATTCTTTTTTATGGTTGCAGAGTGTTTCATGGTGTATATGTACCACATTTTCTTTACCCAGCCTTCCACTGATGGGCATTTAGGTTGATTCTGTGTCTTTGCTATTGTGAATAGTGCTGCAATGAATCTGCACATGCTTGTATCTTTATGACAATAAGATTTATATTCCTTTGGGCATATATCTAGTAATGGGATTGCTGGGTCAAATGGTAGTTTAGTTTTTAGCTCTTTGAATCACCACACTGCCTTCCACAATCAATGGTTGAACTATTTACAGTCCCACCAACATGTATAAGTGTTTCCTTTTCTCCATGACCTCACCAACTCCATCTGTTATTTTTTGACTTTTTAATAATAGCCATTTTGACTAGTATGAGATGGTATCTTATATGGTTTTGATTTGCATTCCTCTAATGATCAGTGATATTGAGCTTTGTTTCATATGCTTGTTGATTGCATGTATATCTTCCTTTGACCACTTCTTAATAGGGTTGTGGGTTCTTTTGTAAAAATTTTTTTTTTCTTGAGACAGAGTCTCTCTCTGTTGCCCAGGCTGGAGTGCAGTGGCACGATCTTGGTTTGCTGCAACCTCTGCCTCCTGGGTTCAAGCGATTCTCCTGCCTCAGCCTCCTGAGTAGCTGGGACAACAGGTGCACACCACCATGTACAGCTAATTTTTTGTATTTTAGTAGAGATGGGGTTTCACCATGTTGCCAAGGCTGGTCCCAAACTCCTGAGTTCAGATAGTACACCCGCCTCAGCCTCCCAAAGTGCTAGGATTACAAGTGTGAGCCACTGCACCCAGCCTTTTCCTTCTTTCTTTTTTTCTTTCTTTCCTTTTTTTTTTGAGATGGAGTTTTGCTCTCATTGCCCAGGCTGGAGTTCAATAGTGTGATCTCGGCTCACTGCAACCTCCACCTCCCGGGTTCAAGCGATTCTCCTCTCTCAGCCTCCTGAGTAACTGGGATTACAGGCCTGTGTCACCACGCCCAGCTAATTTTTGTATTTTTAATAGAGACAGGGTTTCACCATGTTGGTCAGGCTGGTCTTGAACTCCCGACCTCAGGTGATCTGCCAGCCTTGGCATCCCAAAGTGCTGGGATTGCAGGCATGAGTCACTATACCTGGCCTCAGCCTTTTCTTATAAATTTAAGTTCCTTATAGATACTGGATATTAGTCCTTTGTTATATGCAGAATTTGCAAAAATTTTCTCCCATTATGTAGGTTGTCTGTTTACTCTCATAGTTCTTCTGCTGTGCAGCTTTTTTGTTTAATTATGTCCCATTTGTCAATTTTTGTTTTTGTTGTAGTTGCTTTTGGTGTCTTCATCATGAAATCTGTGCCAGTTCCTGTGTCCAGAATGGTATTACCTCAGTTGTCCTCCAGGGTTTTTATAGTTTATAGTTTACATTTAAGTCTTTAGAGTTGATTTTGCATATGGTGTAAGGAAGTGGTCCAGTTTCAATCTTCTGCATATGGCTAGCCGGTTATCCCAGCATTTTTATTGAACAGGGAGTCTTTTTCTCATTGCTTGTTTTCGTCAGCTTTGTCAAAGATCAGATGGTTGTAGGGATGCGGCCTTATTTCTGGGCTCTCTATTCTGTTCTATTGGTCTATGTGTCTGTTTTTGTACCAGTATCTTGCTGCTTTGGTTACTGTAGCCCTGTAGTATAGTTAAAAACATTCTCTAATATTTGTTATGATCTCTTCTTTAAAAGTTTAAAACATTTTCTACAGTTTAAAACATTTTCTAATATTTGTTGTGATTTCTTCTTTAACCCATAGATTATTTAGAATGTGTTGTTTAATTTCTGAATATCTGAGGATTTTCCAGATAATTTTGTTATTGATTTACTTAATTCTTCACCTGGTACTGAGTTTGAAGTTGTGTCTTTGATATCGCTCTCTAGCTGTAATGATGGATCCCTGAAATGTGCCCTCCAGCTTCATTCTCCACCTTCTTGCCCTTCAGTAGTCCTCATGGGACTCATCTGCAAGTGCTCACTCTCTATCTTCTACCTGATCTGATGCAGAAACTATGGTAAATTTGACAGAAAATCAAATTAAGGTAAATTAAAAAGACTCTCAAAGTGCATTAAGTGTTTGACAGAGATTAGCTAAATAGATTCAGTAATGCACACAGTATTGTGAATTTCTCCAGAAATGCTCTGTAACTGAGGAATAGAACACTGAAGATGCTTTACTTAAACTCAACAATTAACAGCTGTGGTAGCACTCCCAATGTAAAGGACCTTCAGTTGTTAGAAAGACTCTGACATAATCCAACATGTCTTTCAAAATTATCTTTCAATTTTTTCCATTAGCTTCTCAGTGTAGGGATTAAGTGATTTTTTTCCCCCTTTTGAGACAGAGTCATGCTCTGTCACCCAGGCTGGAGTGCTGGAGTGTTGTGGCGTGATCTTGGCTCACTGCAATCTCCATCTCCCAGGTTCAAGTGATTCTCCTGCCTCAGCCTCCCAAGAAGCTGGGATTACAGGTGATGGCCACCATCCCTGGCTAATTTTTGTATTTTTAGTAGAGACAAGGTTTCACCATGTTGGCCAAGGTGGTCTCAAACTCCTGACCTCATGTGATCCACCCATCTCAGTCTTCTAAAGTGCTGGGATTACAGGCGTGAGCCACAGTGCCTGGCCTAGATTAAGTGATTTATGTGAACTAGATACATTATTTGATGCCAAAGTTATGACAGGAAATATTATTAAGTTCAGTAATCCCCATTCTTCATCAATGATTCCAATCATGTCTGTCATTGGCAAGACCATAGCATCCAGATAAAACCAATTTATTATTTACAATTACAATCAATACAACCTTATTTCTCAAGTTTTCAAGACTGAAATTCATGTTATTAAAGTCTTAGATATAAAAATAGAAAGAAAACAGGTTTTTACAGAGTCCTTATTTTTTAGAGATTTATACTGAAATATCTGTAGATAAAATGATATTTTAGTGAAAATCTAAATGTCGTTACTTTTTATTGAAAGAGAATATATTGGAAAATTGTAAAAAGTCATCTAAAATGAAGAGCACATGAGGCTGGGCTTAGTGGCTCATGCCTGTAATCGCAGCACTTTGGGAGCACAAAGCGGGCAAATTGCTTGAGTCCAGGAGTTCAAGACCAGCCTGGGCAACACGGCAAAACCCTGTCTCTACTAAAAATACAAAAAATAAAATAAAATTAGCCAGGCATAGTGGTTGTGCCTACAGTCCCAGCTACTCAGGAGGCTGAGGTGGTAGAATCACCTGAGCTCGGGAAGTCGATGCTGCAGTGAGCTGAGATTGCACCACTGCACTTCAACCTGGGCAACCAGAGTGAGACCCTGTCTCCAAACAAAAAAGAGCACACGATGGTATTTTTAAATACATTCAACATGTATAAAAGAGCTTAAACACATCGGATCTCATATCTATACCCACTACATATATTCTTTAGATAAACAAGTCATATAATGATGCACACACAAACCAACTCACAAACACTTCTTATAGTTTGAGGAAAGTCATGTTTGGTCTTCAGGAAAGCCATGTCCTATAAAATACATCCTCTTGAAGGCATCTGGAACAAATCACTAATAATCAAGGGATATATTTAAACAGATACTTAAAACTCTGATTTATAGGTTAAGCTGAGGCCTACATTACATTAGCCCCCTCTATATTTCTGACTTCATCACTGGATCATAATTCCTCTTCCCAAAGGGCCTGGTAAAAGGGAAACTACACTAGACCTGACTAATAAATAAGAGTTGTATCTATATGTACAAATGTAAAGGGCAACTTCTGAGCCAAACTTTGTCTAGGTCAGAAAGCACAGGATCCTCATTCATTTGTAAAATTAATATTTACTTTTTAAATACTGTCCATTTACTAATATAAATATAGCATTAACTGTATTTACAGGGTTTAAACTGGCACAGTTCATTTCTGCAAAATCTGGTAGTACAAAAATGCTGGTGCTGGGTAGTCCCATCAATACTTTTGTGGTAATACTTATTTTTTTTTGAGACAGGGTCTCTGTTTATTGCCCAGATTGGAAGGCAGTGGCACCAACCCAGCTCACTGCACTCCACCTCCTAGGTTCAAGCAAGCCTCCCACTTCAGCCTCTTGAGAAGATGGGACTACAGACATGTGCCACCATATCTGGGTAATTTTTGTGTTTTGTTGTTGTTTTTGAGATAGAGTTTTGCTCTGTTACTCAGGCTGGAGTACAGTGGTATGATCTCAGCTCACTGCAACCTCCACCTTCCTAGGGTGTAAGTGATTCTCCTGCCTCAGCCTCCCGAGTAGCTGGGATTACAGGCACCTGCTGCCATGCTCGGCTAATTTTTCTATTTTTAGCAGTGACAGGGTTTAGCCAGGTTGGCCATGTTGGTCTTGAACTCCTGGCCTCAAGTGATCCACCAGCCTCCGCCTCGACCTCCTAAAGTGCTGGGATTACAGGCATGAGCCACCATGCCCAGCCTAATTTTATGTTTTTAGTAGAGACAGGGTTTTACTCCATTGCCCTAGCTGGCAAGTAATACATTTTTAAAATCAGTAAATTAACTTTTAATGCTGTAGAAGGTGACCAATCAATTTTACTATAGATTTAAATTATTTGTCCATATAGGAGACTAAAAATAATTTTTAAAAATAATTTAAACATATAATTTCCTCTTTTGGATTAATGTTATGAAGCTATCTGGTCTCACTAACTGAAAGAATATTGATTACATTTTGTTAAAAACTCTGGACATCTTATTTAAAATGTTTCATAATCGTAAAATTTATTCTTGAGATAAAATCAGACTCCATTTTATGATCAACATGACTTAAGAAACTTGGCTGAACTAGAAAGAAAAAAGTCAAGGCAGAGGAGAAAAAGAAAACAAGCATAAGGGCAGAGGTTGAGATTTTAACTCTTAGGATAAAATCCAGTCCTATAATGAAAACTTGTGATGTTTCTTATCAACATCACAGAAAGATCAAATGAAAAAAAAAAAAAAGCTTGTATTGCGAGCCACCCGTCCATAGTTGGTGTGTTGCTGCTGTTTCAAGGAAAAAGAAATACATCCTAGGTTAATCACAGGAGTGGTGAGTTTATCATCAGTGATGTTGTCACTAACGTTCCTTAGTGAAGCCTCCCGCAGTCTAAGATAGCGAGATCAAAGTTAGGAGATTCGGCATGAGAGTGTGAATTGATCAGGAACCTTGGATGTCATGCTTAGCATTTTGGCTTTTTTGTTGTTTGGTTTGTTTTGTTGGCCCATTCTGCAAACTAAGAGCTATAATTCCATTTCATTCTTAACAGGACCTGGAGAATATTGATCATTATAGTGTCCCAGATTTTTAAATGATGCCTGAAATATCACTTGGAACAATGGCTGAGAAAGAAAAATAACAATAAAGTTTGCTTTGTCTAACAGTTGACTGACAACAATATTATAGCCTACATATGTATGTCTATAAATATTATTGTACATCTTGCATACATATATATGTCTATAAATATTATTGTACATCTTGCAGCTTTTTTTTTGAGACAGGGTCTTGCTCTGTTGCCCAGGCTGGAGTGCAGTGGTGCAATCACAGTTCACTGCAGCCTGAGTTTCTTAGGCTCAGGCAATCCTCCCACCTCAGCCTCCTGTAGCTGGGACCACAGGCATACACCACAATGCCTAATTTTTAATTTTTTTTTTTGTAGCGACGAGGTCTCACTATGTTACCCAGCAGGCCTAGAGCTCCTAGGCTCAAGCAATCCTCCCACCTTAGCCTCCCAAAGTGCTGGGATTACAGGAGTACACCACCGTGGTTGGCCGGCTCTTTCTTCTTGAATATAACTCAGGCATGGAAATAGGTTGACCCACCACCATGGGTACTAAAACAACTGGCCAAATGACCTAAAATGTAGATTGCATGATATCTGTTGCTGGGACTGATGACAGTGCTCCAACCTTCTCGTTAGCAAGAGCAGCCCCAGGAGGGGCCCACTGTCCCCAGTGATCCCCATGCCCGTGGGTCCTGCTCGCAAAATTTACCTGCCCTGGCTCTGTGGGATCTCCTGAGGTTCTCAAGAGAGACCCATGGGTTCTGCTGTCCACCTGCACAGGGATCCAGTGACTCCAATGACACCACCGCTGGTCCCAACTGTTTGTCTAGGGATTTACTAATTTCTTTCTTCATCCAAACCAAATGTGAAAAATCTCTTTGACTTTTGTTTTAGCTTAAGCAAAAACCTTACAATAAAATATTTAGACAAGCAGTGAATTTAAAAACAAAACTTCATTCAAATCACTGTTCTGCCTTTAACTTATTATGGACTTTAAGTAAGTTACTTCACTTTTCATGTGAATATTTGATGGGAATTTGCCAAGAGCCTACTGTGTCAAACATGCTTAGGCAACAGGTATGCAAAGAAAAATGAAAAGCAACTCTGGTTCTCAAAGTGCTCTCAATGGGAAGGAGAAGACAAATGTGCACACCAATGTTCACAGTGCTGGGTGACACAGATCACAAAAGAAGGAAATGACCCAGAGGGCCACATGGTACAGACTGAGAGGGTAAGCGTGGGCTTCTAGGAGGAAGCAAGTCTTCGGTGAGCCCTGAGAGTGAGTAGGAGACAGTCAATCTAAGGGGGAAGGATGGCAGAGAGGGGAGGAAAGGGTAAAATGATTGAAATGGTAAAATTAAAGAAGAAAATGTTATCCCAGCATGCAACTTGACCTAGCTCAAAGAATTGTCATAAGAATATAAATGCTATTAATTAGCTTTTAAAGTCAAACTGTAAATAAAAGTATTATTGTTGGTTTCAGCATAAAATAGTTAATAACATTTAACCCATATAGAAGAACATCCTTATATCTACCCTATGACCTAGCAATTTCATTCCTAGATATTTACCCAAGACCAATGAAAATATGTCCACACAGAGTCCACAACAAAGATGTTCTTAGCCACTTTATTCATGGTAGCCCAAAGTGGAAACAACTTAAATGTCTATTAATAAAAAAATGCATAAACAAATCGGGTATATTTATGCAATGTAATGCTCTTCAGTGATACAAAGGAATAAACTTTAATACATGTAACAATATGGATGAATTTCAAGATAATACTGAGAAAAAAAGCCAGATTTACACAAAAAAGAATTCTGTGATCACATTTATGAAAATGTGTAATTCTAGAAGAGGAAAATCTACTCCATGGTGAAAAAGATCAGATAAAATTATTGCCTCTGATTTGGGCAGGGAACTGACTAGGAAGCTGCACAGGAGACATTTCTGTGATGAAAACAATCATTTTGTGATGAAAATGATAGTGATGTGGGTTACGAAGGTGTATGCATTCATCGAAATGCATTAAGCTGTGTGTTCCAGATTTGTGGCTTTCACTGTATGTATTTGAACTAAAAAAACTGAAGCATTAAATTTTGTAAGTTTGCTTTCTTTCAGAGGCATAAGTTAGCCATTTATGAAGCTGCCTCCTATGTATTCCAGATTTCTTCCTGTTGAAGAATAGAGTAACAAATACGAGAAGGAAGAATACAGAACTGTGCTGTCCAGTATGGTAGCCCTTGGCCACATGTCGCTGTTGAACACCTGAAATGTGACTAGACCAAATTAAACAGATGCTATGCTCTTTGGGGTTTTTTTTTGTTGTTTTTTAGACAGTGTTGCTCTGTCACCCGGGCTGGAGTACAGTGGAGCAATCTCAGCTCACTGCAACTTCCACCTCCTGGGTTCAAGTGAATCTCATCCTTCAGTCTCCCAAGTAGCTGGGATTACAGGTGTGTGCCACCATGCCCAGCTAATTTTTGTATTTCCAGTAGAGACAGGGTCTTACCATGTTGGCCAGGCTGGTCTCAAACTCCTGGCCTCAAGTGACCCACCCACCTTGGCCTCCCAAAGCACTGGGTTTATAGGCATGAGCCTCTGTGCCTGGCCCGAAGATAGGCTTTCTTTCAAGTGTCAAATACACATTGGATTAGGAAGGCTTAGTATAAAAAGTATTACATATTTTATTAAGTTTTTCATATTGATTACATGTCAAAATGATAAAGATGGATATATTGTATTAAATATATTATTTAAATGGATTTCAACTGTTTCTTTTTTTAAACATAGCAACTGGAAAGTTTACAATTACATATGTAATTCATATTCGTGTCCATTGGACAGTGCTGGACTGTAATGTAGCTTGCGGTGTTGGTCTGGAATTGAAGGTATCATATTTGAATATGTAAACCCAGAGTTCTTTTTCTATTTTTCCCTGTAAGGGCCTGGACATGATGACATAGCAGTAGCAATGAGCACACTGAGCACCCAGATCTTTGCACCATTCTCCACTAAATGGAAATATAGTTGCTGGGGGAGATGGCTGATTTCAGGACAGGGTCAGGGAAAGTACAGGATGAGCCTGGAGTTTCCTATTTCCCCAAGAAAGTAAAGAATTGACCAGCCAGGCACAGTGGCTCACGCCTGTAATCCCAGGACTTTGGGAGGCTGAGGTGGGCAGATCACCTGAGGCTGAGAGTTTGAGCAGCCTGACCAATACGGAGAAACCCTGCCTTTACTGAAAACACAAAATTAGCCAGGCATGGTGGTGCATGCCTGTAATCCCAGCTGGTCGGGAGGCTGAGGCAGGAAAATCGCTTAAATCCAGGAGGCAGAGGTTGCAGTGAGCTGAGATCATGCCATTGCACTTCAGCCTAGGCAACAAAAATGAAACTCCATCTCAAAAAAAAAAATTGACCAAAAAAATATAACAGCATGTGTCAAAATGACACAAAGACCTATCTTTAACAGGCTTCCACTGGCCAAATCCAGGGCAAGTTAAGCATCAAAATAAATGATAGTAATGGATTATAACTTATTGCACCGAATAAAATAAGAATCCATGAGTCAATAGTCATATAAATAAATAGATGAGAAGGATAAGTGCTTCCCTGAAGTAGAATGCCAATTAATAAATATAGAAAAGAATTACAGAGGTAGAAAATCATCAGTCGTCATGAAAATTAGTAAGTAAAAGCTTGATGAGAAACAAGATTATCTAGTCTCCCTAAATATTAATTACAAAGAGAAAATTTCTTTGCTTAGAAGTATAATTTTTAAAGTTTTACAGTTAATAACATTTATCCCATATATAAGAAAATCCTATATACAGGTAGAAAAATTGTCAAAACAAACCCAGAGCTAATTATGTAATCTTACTGCCTTTGTGTTTTTAAATATCACTAAGAGGATTCAAAGTCTCCCTTTCTCCCCAGTCTGATGCAGGAATAACCTAAGTTTGGCTTATGAATCATCATTAGAGTCATCCAAATTCTTTTTAGAAAATCTTTGTAAGACATGGGAGGCAGAAAGCCTTGATACTCCTAGGAAGTGGGTAGCTGTGGGTGCAATTAAAACTATTGTTTGCAAAACCAATTAGCAAATCTAATCAGATTAGGCAAGAAAAACAATAGGAAAATACACTTTTTTTCATAGTTATACTTGTTATTGTTATATTTTAAAACACCATACTTTTAAGTAGTGTCAAAAAAATCTTTTGTAAACTCTGCACTGACACTTCTTAAAATACTTCATGTAATTAAAAAAATCTCTAATATTGGTGGGGCGAGGTGGCTCACACCTGTAATCACAGCACTTTGGGAAGCCGAGGTTGGGGGACTGCAAGGTCAGGAGTTTCAGACCAGCCTGGCCAACGTGGTGAAACCCTGTCTCTACTAAAAATACAAAAATTAGCTGGGTGCAGTGGCGGTCGCCTGTAATCCCAGCTATTCGGGAGGAGAATCACTTAAACCTGGGAGGTGGAGGTTTCGGTCAGCGGAGAACACACCACTGCACTCCAGCCTGGCAACAAAGCAAGACTCTGTCAAAAAAAAAAGAATGGGGATAAGGCAAAAACAGGAAATTACCTATAAAATTTGATATTCTAGTCTTAAAAAGACTCAAATGGTAGAAAAGTTGTTTATTGCCCATCTAAATAATTTATACATTAAAAAACAATAGTGCCATTACCTGTGTACATATTTTGAGGCAGAACAATTTAAATCAAGTAACAAATTGTCAGCAATTAGATGATATTTAGCCCAAAACTTTACAGTTTGGTCATATCCCAAAAGCTCTTCTAACTGGAAACAAGAGGATCAGTGAATTTATTAGTTTACTAGTGAATTTATTTATTATTTATAGATTTGTTTATAAGATAATCTCTTTTCAAAAGATTTAAGTTGCTTATGACAGAGGGAATATAGGTTATTCAAAATAGAATATAAAAACTTTCCATGTTGGGTCCATGGCAGATTGTATGTCAAGAGGAAGGCCTGCTTTCCAGAGTTTTCTGAAAAAGCAAAAGAATGTCATAGAATTGAAAGTTGGCCGGGCGTGGTGGCTCACGCCTATAATCCCAGCACTATAGGAGGCTGAGATGGGCGGATTACCTGAGGTCAGGAGTTGGAGACCAGCCTGGCCAACATGGTGAAATCCCCTCTCTACTAAATATACAAAAATTACTCGGGCGTGGTGGTGGGTGCCTGTAATCCCAGCTACTCAGGTGACAGGCGGGAGAATCACTTGAACCCAGGAGGTGGAGGTTGAAGTGAGCTGAGATAGCGCCGTTGCACTCCAGCCTGGGCCCCAGAATGAGACTCCATCTCAAAAAAAAAGAAGAAAGTGAAAGCCAAACACTTGGTGGTTGACTCCTAGGGAGCTTAAAAAGTCAAAAGGAAGCTTCTTTATGAAAGAGTTAGGTGCTATCATAAGGAATGCTGGTAGGAGTGTAGGAATAAATTTTGAATAAATAAAATGGCAAGAAAAACTAGTAAGAGATTACGATTATTTGAACCTCAAACTGACATTTGTCATCAGCATCAAAAGAGTCCCACATCTATCACCGTCCAAAATTCGGCTTCACTAAAATAGTTTGTGAGGACAGTGAAATAATCTATTTCAAAGGTTCCCTCACCCTCAGAAGAACAAGAAATAACACACTGTCCTGATTTTTTTAGTAAACCCGGTAGCATCTTTAATGAGGACATAATCATCAGATTTATTTGATTATCAAACCCTTCAGAGCTGCAAATAATTTATTGTGATCTTTTTATTTATCTTCTGCATATATTGAAAAGAAGAAAATGCTACTCTTTTGGTGGGAACTAGCAAGAAATTCAGTTAAGGAAAGAACAGCAAAATCAACTACAGGTATCTGCAATGACTATTTTAAAAATATGATTATCTTTTGATTTTTTAGCAGCTTAAAACATTATGCGTAATAAAAATTTGAATAAAACAAAAAGGAGATAATGTAAACATGTCAACTCAGCATTGTCAGAATCGTTATGACTGTTTCAAATCTGCATTGAGCTTCCTATGGGCACACACAATTATAAAGATTATTGGGCTGGGCGAGGTGGCTCACGCCTGTAATGCCAGCACTTTGGGAGGCCAAGTCGGGCAGATTACCTGAGGTCAGGAATTCGAGACCAGCCTGGCTAACATGGTAAAACCCCATCTCTACTAAAAATACAAAAATTAGCTGGGTGGCATGTTCCTGTCATCCCAGCTACTTGGGAGGCTGAGGCAGGAGAATAGCTTGAGCCCAGAAGGTGGAGGTTGCAGTGAGCAGAGATTGTGCCATTGCACTCCAGCCTGGGGCAACAGAGCGAGAATTCATTCCCCTCACCAAAAAAAAAAAAAGAGAGAGAGAGAGAAAAGAAAATATTCTACTTCTTCAGAAAAGGAGGGGCTTTCCTTGATTTTAAATTTGAAAAGATATTTCTCATGTAGAGGAAAAAATACTACATTATATAACATAATATATATTATCCTTAAGTGGATTTTTATTGCTAATGTCAATATGATTGTCTAAGGCCAAGCACATGATATTAATGTACAGCTCAGTGAAGGTATGTCTGGGGGTTATGGAATGTTCATTAACTATCCATCTTTCCTGTGCTCTAGGAATACTACTATGGAAAACACATTATGCTCTATAAGGTACACCTAAGTGAATATATTTTTTCATTTGATTATATCATGTGATATAAGCATAGTCAATAGAATCAATTGCCATGAAATTCATTGATTAGTTTGTTGGATTAACTTAGAGATAAAGACTCTGAAAGTTGAAAAAGATGTTAGAAATCTCCTGATCCAGTAATAAATGACTAACTGATTGCAGTCAACATCATAAAAGGCATTTCTGACAATCAGTGTAGGAACTTGGTTTGTATGCCATGACAGACAGTAGGATCACTCTGTCACAAGGCTATTTGTTCCACCATTAAAGATAATTTTTTTTTTGTTATGCTGAAAACTACTGGACTGTAATTTCCACCAGCTTTTAAAGTCGGTCTCACAGATTAATTGAACAACACTTCAAATATCAGACATCTTTCATTCCACTTCTGCCTTATTTTACTAAGCTAAACATCTTCAGTTTATGTTATTAATTCATCTAAATGATGACGATAATATTACTTAAAAGTCAGGTAACATTTTAAATTTTTTCAGTGCTTCATGTACATTATCTCATTTTACCCTTATAATAAATCTCTGAATGGTATGCAACAGGTATTTAAAAACTTATTGCTCAAGATCATACCACTGGTTTATGGCAGAATGTAGACTAGAAGCTTGATCTCTTCACTTCCTTCCTTTCTTTGTTTTTAAATAAGAATTTATAAACTAGACTGAATAATAAAAGTAGTGAATATTTAGGAGAGGGAAATTTTGAAGGCATTCCACTAATACCTAGAAAACGTCAGGAAGACACATTTATGGTAACATACATTTCTGAATGTTTCCAAGTGTCAAGAATTTATTTATTTATTTATTTATTTATTTATTTATTTGAAACAGCTTCTCACTCTGTCACCCAGGCTGGAGTGCAGTGGCACAATTCCAGCTCACTGCAACCTCTGCCTCCTGGGTTCAAGTGATTCTCCTGCCTCAGTCTCCCAAGTAACTGGGATTCCAGGCGCTTACCACCACACCTGGCTAATTTTTTGTATTTTTAGTAGACAGGGTTTCACCATGTTGGTCTTGAACTCCTGACCTCAAGTGATCCACCTGCCTCAGCCTTCCAAAGTGCTGGAATTATAGGCATGAGCCACTGTGCCTGGCCTAAGAATTTCATATTTGTGTTTACAACTTCAAGAGGAGATACTAAGTTTCTCTTCTCTTTTCATCTAAAAGTTTTGACCAAACTATAGCTTTGGGTTCAGGTCCAGGTTTGAGTTGAAGTTCATATTTTCTGATCATCTCAACTGTAAGATAATGCACTCAATAAACTCTCCTGGCTTGCTAAATAAAACTAGAATTTTTTGAGTAATTTTTGTTGTTGCTGACACAGGGCCTTGCTCTGTTGCCCAGGCTGGAATGCAGTAGCATAATCTTAGCTCATTGCAGCCTCAACCCCCTGGGTCCAAGCAGTCCTCCCAATTCAGCCTCCCAAGTAGCTAGAACTACAGGCATGCACCTTCATGCCCAGCTAGTTTTGTTTTATGTAGATGTGAGGTCTCACTCTTGCCCAGGCTGGTCTCAAACTCCTGGACTCAAACAATCCTTCTGCCAAGGCCTCCCAAAGTGTTGGGATTACAGGCGTGAGCTACCACAATGGCCTCTTCAAGTAAACTTTTTTTTTTTTTTTTTAATAAGTGTGAAGGTTCTAAAACTTCTGGGGCGTCAGTCAATTCGACCATTTTCCTGCTATTTCTTCTATATCCATCTTCATCTACTCTTATTCACTGAGTTCCTGGGCATCTTCCAGTTCATCTTCTGTGTTCTTGGTAAAGAATATCTGAATTCAAACATTTTTCCTTACACTATAACAACAGCAACCAAAGCCCACTATAAATGTAAAACTTCATCTGTTGGAATAAAATCTTTAGAACTAAATATAAAGCACTCAAGAAGCAGCAGTAGTTAATGGTATGTAATTAAAATATCAGCTTTAAAATGTACCTCCGGGGACATTTTAACAAAGTCCAATTTAAAGAATTTTCACTGTGCCAAGGAGGTACTCTACTGAGCCTGAGTAGATTGAAAAATCAACTGGCAAGAGCTCACCATGAGGTACAGCCTGCCCTGCATGCCATTGTAAGTGGAACTCCTGGAGCACAATTCGGCACAGTCACGGCAGGCCTGCGGGAGACTGCAGAGCCTCTCAACTTCTACAGGGCCAGGAGCACAAACCTTTGATGATGGGATGCATCAAGACTCATGGTAGGCTGGACCAGGGGAAATATTAGCTTGACTGCACATCTGTTTAAACAGAAGCATTCTGCTTTTTCGTTTTCTTTTTCCTTTCATGAATGTGTTCAAATGCCAATTTGAGCCATGTTCCTAAGGAAGAAACTAACAGACATCAGTATATAGAAAATGAAAACTAGTCATTATGCCCTCTGGCTACAAAATATTCACAATTAAAGAGGAAGCACAGGCTGAGTGTGGTGGCTCACTCATGCAATCCCCACTTTGGGAGGCTGAGGCGGGTGGATCACCTGAGGTCAGGAGTTCAAGACCAGCCTGGCCAACATGGTGAAAACCTGTCTCTACTAAAAATACAAAAATTAGCTGGGCGTGGTGTCACATGCCTGTAATCCCAGCTAACTGAGAAGCCAAGGCAGGAGAATCCCTTGAACCAGGGAGGTGGAAGTTGCAGTGAGCTAAGATCGCGCCATTGCACTCCAGCCTGGGTGACAGCACAAGACTCCTCAGAAAAAAAAAAAAAAGAGGAAGCATACTGAGAAGCCATGTATAAAATGAAGACCAACCAGCCTCTACCTGGGATATTGACCCAGCCACCAGCCAGGCCCGTTTTCAATGTTTAATCTTGCAAGCAATGAACACTTGTTGAGCACCAGATAGTCAAGTTACCATGTTACTGAAACAGCATGTGGTTCTTTCATCAGCATCTTCCTAGTAAAGAATTCTCATTTTTAAAAATACCATTCCCAGCTGGGCACAGTGGCTCATACCTGTAATCCCAACATTTTGGAAGGCTGAAGTGGGAGGATCGCTTGAGCCTGGGAGGTTAAGGCTGCAGTCAGCCGAGATCGTGCCAGCGCACTACAGCCTAGGTAACAGGGAGAGACCCTGTCTCAAAAAAACAAAACAAAACAAAACAAAAAAAACAAAAAAAGAACAAAAGAAATTTTAAAAATGAAATAGGCCGAGCACGGTGGCTAACGCCTGTAATCTCCAGCAATTTGAGAGACCAAGGCAGGTGGATTACTTGAGGTCAGGAGTTTCGACCAGCCTGGCCAACATGGTGAAACTTCATCTCTACTAAAAATACAAAAAAATTACCTGGGCGTGGTGGCGGGTGCGTATAATCCCAGCTACTTTGGAGGCTGAGGCAGGAGAGTCACTTGAACTCAGGAGGCAGAGGTTGCAGTGAGCTGAGATTGCACCACTACACTCCAGCCTGGGGAACAGAGTAAGACTCTCAAAAAAAAAAATAATAAAAATACATAATAAAATAATTACCATTCCTCAATCTCAGGTGTGTTTTCCTTCTAGAGCAACAGAATCATTGAAAGAAAGTAGGCTTTAGAGTGAAGCAGCCTGCTTTTAATTTAGATTCTCCCACCTGTAAGGTTTTCATTCCCAGCTCCTGATGTGTCTTTGTATCTGGAGACCTCAGTTAGTGTAACTTTCCTGGCTTCTTCACTCTCTTACCACTCTGCTTCAGGAAATGAGGAGTTATTCAGGTTATTTGGTTGGTACATTTAAGAACAGTCAGTAGGTCTTACAGAGCTCAGCCCTTGCCATACCGTCCTTGCTTGAGGAATGGCCACAATAAAGCAGATGTTCAGTCGGGCACAGTGGCTCACACCTGTAATCGCAGCACTTTAGGAGGCCAAGGCAGGCTGATCACCTGAGGTCAGGAGTTTGAGACCATCTGGCCAACATGGCAAAATTCTGTCTCTATCAAAAATATAAAAATTAGCCAGGTGTGGTGGCACACACCTGTAGTTCCAGCTACTCAAGAGGCTGAGGTAGGAGAATTGCTTGAACCTCGGAGGTGGAGGTTGCGGCGAGCCAAAATTGTGCCACTGCACTCCAGTCTGGGTGACAGAGTAAGACTCTATCTTAAAAAAAAAAAAAAGGAGGAATCATGTATCACCTGACTGAGACTGATAGATAAGTCTGCCTATTTCTGAGATACAGAATTAGGAGGGTCACAGTTGTTGCAATCCTAAGCCTTATTATTCCTTCCAGCCTTAATTAGTAGTAAGCACTGTATGGTGTTTTGATCTCCATCTATCCTATTCCTTGTCTTTCTCTTAACTGGCTTACAACTCAAGACCCCTTTTTAACTGTGTTGACCTCAGAAAGTTATCTTACTATAGCCATCATTTCCACTCATATTTGTCAAGTGCTTGTACATCTTCTGGTTCCTCTTCTGTATGTTATCATTATTTTATCAACCTGGCAAGGTTGGGAATATAAAGTGTCTAGCACAAGGCTTGGCATTTCAATTAAAATTTACCTTTTCTTTCTATTATTTTATTTTAGTGATCGCTCCATTATCCTAGTTTCTTCTTCCCTTTAGTTCTCTCCAATAAATTTTCTTCTACCTCTCCTCACTGTCTTCAACACTTTCTTATTAAATACTTCTGTTTCCAGATATTGCTCTAAGTCAATGGTTCTTACAGTGTGGTTCCAGAACCAGCAGCATCAACATTTTCTGAGAACTTAGAAATGGAAATTCTTGGCCAGGCATGGTAGCTCATGCCTGTAATCTTAGCACTTTGGGGGGGCTGGGGTGAAAGGATCGTTTGAGCTCAGAAGTTTGAGATCAGCCTGGGCAACACAGTGAGACCTCATCTGATATTTAAAAAAAAAATTAAAAAGAGGTGGAAATTCTCACGCCCCACCCCACATTTACTGCATCAGATACTCTGGGAGTGGAACTCAGCAATTTGTGGTTTAAAAAGCCCTCCAGGTGATTCTGATATGTGTTCAAGTGTGAGAGCCAGAGACCTAAATCATTCAGTTTCTGTTCACATCCATGGCTTGTCTCTACCCCCTAAATTTTCTTTTCATGACTTAGTCTCTTCTGTGATTACTAACCATTTTATTTGGTAACATTATCAGTTGTTTCATAACTCAAAACCCACCATCTCTATCCAAAACTGACTGCTGGCTGGGTTCACATCCATAATCCTTTTGTTTGTTTTTTGAGATGGAGTCTTGTTCTGTCACCCAGGCTGGAGTGCAGTCGCATGATCTTGGCTCATTGCAATCTTTGCCTCTGGGGTTCAAGTGATTCTCCTGCCTCAGCCTCCAGAGTAGCTGGGACTACAGGAAATCACCACCACACCCAGCTAATTTTTGTATTTTTAGTAGAAATGAGGTTTTGACATATTAGCCAGGCTGGTCTTGAACTCCTGACCTCAGGTGATCCACCTGCCTCTAACTCCCAAAATGCTAGAATTACAAGGGTGAGTCACCACGTCTGACCTCACATCTGTAATCCTAACACTTTGGGAGGCAAAGGCAAGTGAGTCACTAGAACCCAAGAGTTTGAGATGAGCCTGGGCAATATATTGACACTCTTTTCTATACAAAAAAAAAAAAAAAATAGCCAGGCATGGTGGTATGTGCCTGTAGTCTCAGCTACTTGGGAGGCTGAAATGGGAGGATCACTTGAGTCCAGGAGGTTGGACCTGCAGTAAGCCATGATCATGCCATTGCACTCCAGCCTAGGTAACAGAGTGAGGCCCTGTCTCATAAAACAAACAAGGCTGCTATTTGGCCCTGAAATAATTTTAAATTAGGATCTACAGATTTTATATAGGTTTTTGTCACTCCATAATTATGATATCTAATTAACTGAAAATTCGGACAACTTTGTTTTAATTTAGTTTACCAGGTGTTCATTTTCACAGCCATTGTATAACACAAACCACTCACAAATCTATAAATCTTTGCTCTGTGTTTTGTTTTGAATGGGTAAATAGAAAAATCTCCTATCACAGGACACTATAGGTAGCATTGAAAAACACTGGTTTTCACAGCACTGATTCCCTAACAACTTGAAAAGCATCAAGCAATTCAATTATCCTAAAATTGTCATCCAATTTGTTTCACTGCAGGAGAGCTAGTATGCTTATGTCATGAAGACCAAGAAATTAGCTGCTTTCTGGAATAAGTGAATTCTTTCTTTCCCAGTTTTGCTGAATCTATGAAATAAATATTTAAGGAGAGTAGGGATTGGAAGGGTTAGGGCAAGGGGAAGGAAGAGAAGAAGTGAAATGGGATCTGAGAAAACAAAGATGTTTTTCATTTCAAATGACTCCAAAAAATCACTATTCAATGTGCTGAGTGTACTCTTACATGATATTATAGTAAATGTTCGCTTATACCTAGGTACTTCAAATAATTGAACACTTCATGTATTTATTAACTTCCCTCCCACCATTCCCCAAATGTTTATGCAAATTAATTTTCAATCAATAAAACACAGACATCGCTATCAATTAATATGAATGTGTGACATTTGGGGGAAGTGTCCTTCTTATGCCATTCACTATGAGGCATTTTTTAGGATAGCAAGTCATTCACTTAAATTGTAATGAAAAGCATTTAGTTTTTATTAGTGTGTAGGAGTCTTGTTCTCAAGGGAGTATTTCACAGCTATTATTCATTCAATCTCAGTTTCCCTGGGAGGGAGGGAAAGGGGGCCCAGTGAGTCAAAGTCAATGAGTTAAGCCATTGTTCAGCTCCATTTCAAAGGACTGCTCAGTTTCAACTAACCCCTTAGGTTCAATTTAAGATTCCTGGCAAAGGCTTTCCTTTGTGATTTATTACCATTGACAACAGCAGACATTGCCTGTCTATTCTCTGATTGTCTTCCACCTGCAGGACGTTAGGAGGAACCCTGGAAGCTTCCTGAGTAGCAACAGCCTCCCAGGGTCAAGCAGACATGCCCAGAGTGGCATCTTCCGATTACTTCTGAGATCCCACAGAATCCACCAAAATGTCCAGCCTTGTATCTTATGATCAATACTCCAAGATTTTAAATTTGGTGGTGGTGATGATGATCCTTTCTGATTTTATCTTCATTAATTTCTATCTTTTGTACACCCCTTCCCCTTAAAGAAGTGGCACTTTGGCCTCATGGATTGGAATATGGTGGCACAATTATAGCTCACAGCAGCCTCAAACTCCTGGGCTCAAGCAATTCTCCAACATCCTGAGTCTCTAGGACTGCAGGTGCACACCACTATGCCTGGCTCTTTAATCTTTTTTCTAACCCTAGCTAATCATGTTCTTTTAGTTTCCCTTGCTCCACCATGGAGTCTGGAGTCCAGGACATGTTCTGTTCTATTCTTTTTTCTCTCTCTCTCTCCTTCCTTCCTTCCTTCCTTCCTCTCTCTCTGTTACACAGGCTGGAATGGAGTGCAGTGGTACACTATCAGCTCAAGTCCATCCTTCCTTCCTTCCCTTCTTTTCTCTTTCTTTTCTTTTCCTTCCTTCCTCTTTCTTTTTCTTTCTTTTCCCTCCCTCCCTCCCCTCCTTCCCTCCCTCCCTCCTTCCTTCCTTCCTTCCTTCCTTCCTTCCTTCCTCCCTCCCTCCCTTCCTTGTCTCTCTGCTGTCCAGGGTAGAGTGGAGTGGTACCTCCATCTCCCAGGCTCAGGTGATTCTCATGCCTCAGCCCTGCAAGTAGCTGGGATTACAAGTGTGTGCCACCATACCCAGCTAATTTTTGTATTTTTGTAGAGATAGTGTTTTTGTCAGGCTGGTCTTGAACTCCTGGCTGGTCTTGAACTTTCCAGGCTGGTCTTGAACTCCTGGTCCCAAGTGATCTGCCCACCTCAGCCTCCCAAAGTGCTGGAGTTACAGTCATGAGCCGCCACACCTGGGAGGTCATGTTATTTCAACACAGTCTTCTTGAATCCTCATTCCATCCTTTAACTTTACTTGATGCTTCCACGTTAATGACAGCCCCTGATCATCTCAACTTTCTTTTCCATCTGCACACCTAAGCATCCAGATTTCAGGGAAAAGCTACGAAAGCATGTGAACTGCTTTTCCTCATCAGTCTTTTCATACTCTCCAGTGGGTCCTGTGCAGCTTCCTGCAGGATGGCATGCCTCATCTTACTCCTGGCTCTCATACTCTATGCAGATGGTCTTGCCACTTACTGTCATTACACCTTTCCCGCATTCCCCCTCAAGTTTTCTTGGTACATTCACCCTTTTCCTTCATTTTACTTCAGAGGGAATGATATCGCTGGTAACTTGGTAATCTCGTCAACCTTTTCTCCATTTATTTCCCTCACCTTTACTCTGCTCTGTCTCTTCATCTCCATTTCCTGAATGCCTTTGCTAGGCCAATAAACACTCTCAGTACTCTCTTACAAAAAGCAACAAAAAAGTAAGCAGACAAAAGTCAATTTCCCTTGGTTTTGTAATCCCCTCAGATTACTATCTTCCTAGTTTTCTTTCCAGGGTTAAACCTGTTCACTCCTGAACCGCTTGAAAACTGGCTAATGTGCCACTGTTTCAGAGAAACAGAAACGTTCTCAGAGATGACCAATGACCTCTAACCACTGCCAAATCCAATGAACTAAAAAGTATTCAATTTACCTGATCTCTCTGAGATGTCTGCTTTTATACATCAGCTCATCTGGAACTCACCCCTGGCTTGGCTTTTGGGAACCTATCACGTTCTTCTGGTGCCTTCTCTATGCTTCCTTCCTCTCTCCTCTCCCGTCTTCTCAGAAGACATCTCCCACAAGGTGCTTTCTCCAAACCTCTGTTCTCTCATCTCTTCCCTCACTTCATCGACTCCCACATTTTAAACTATTGCTTTTGTGAATAATTCCAAAATCTAAATTCTAACTGCCAATTGGACATTTCCACCTTGGATATTCTAGAGAAAGGACTGTTAAACTTTATCTATGAAGAACAGTTAGTAAATCTTTTGGGCTCTGAAGGTCCAATGGTCTCTGTCAGAACACTGCTATTTGATTTTTTTTTTTAATTGAGATGGGGTCTAGCTATGTTGTCCAGGCTGGTCTCAAACTCCTGGGCACCAGTGATCCACCTGCCTCAGCCTCCCAAAGTGCTAGGGTTACAGGCATGAGCCACTGCGCCTGCCCACTGCGCCTGGCCTGATATTTGAATTTCATATAATTTTCATGTACCACAAAATAGTCTTATCTGAATTTTTTTTTTAAACTTTACAAATGCGGCCGGGCACGGTGGCTCACACCTGTAACCCTAGCACTTTGGGAGGCCGAGGTGGGTGGGTCACCTGAGGTCAGGAGTTCAAGACCAGCCTGGCCAACATGGTGAAACCTCATCTTAAAAAAAAAAAACCTTTCCAAATGCAAAATTCATTCTTAGCTCTTGCAAACATATGGCAGGGTGGATTTGGCCCTCAGGTGGTTTGCAGACCCCTGTTCTATAGATTCCCACAGTACCCATACTCCTCAGCCATTTACTCCTCCCTCCCTGCTGGGATTTTGCTTTCTCTTTAGGTCTGTCTATCTATCTATCATCTATCTATCTATCTATCTATCTATCTATCTATCTATCTATCTATCTAGAGGCAGGTTCTTACTATGTTGCCTAGGCTGGTCTTGAACTCCTAGCTTCAAACAATCTTCCCACCTTGGCTTCCCAAAGTGCTGGAATTATAGGCATGAGCCATCACGCCCAGCTTCTTTTTATTTTAAAACACTTGTGTTTTGTGTTATTTCCTACAGGTACAGATTTGTCTAAAGTGAACTTGGGGAAAATAAGTATGAGTACAGTATTCCCATTTTCAGATAAGGACACTGAGACTCAGCCTGGGATTTGTCAAGGAGTTAAGTCGTACTGAAGCCAGCATTATAACTCAATTTTCTGGGCTTTTCGGCCCAAGACTCTAGATACACTGCCACACAGTAGTCAAATGCCTATAATGTGTTGCTTACATATTTCAACACAAAAATAGAGAAATCATTAGAAAACTCATTGAGATTCTTTTTTGGAAAACTCATCAAGGTTCTTTTCAAATCTACAATCCATCTCATCTTGCACCCCACCTGCTACCCATGCACTCTCTTGTCATTCTGATGCCTGGTTATGGTGCTTCTGTTTAGCTTAGTCACACAGCCAGGAGTGGGTGGAAGAGGGGAGACAATGTTTACTAAGGCACAAAGTCTCACAGACGTCAGTTTAAGACTACAGTAGAAAGCTTCATATGAGTAATGAAGATCTAGTTAACAATTACCATAATCATTCTGGTACAGGAAGAGAGTTAAAGTCCATTATTAAAAAAAAGTTACAATGAGTTTGCTATGAGCTCCAAATATATTAAACAAGAATGAATTATTTTCCGGTAGCCCATTTTATCCTTTTAAATGTATTTTCTCAGAACTCATTCAGAATTCTGAGTTCTACTAAGAAGATAGTAATAATCATTTAGTTTTTATAAGGTGATTAAAGCTACGGATTCCTCTGTAACCCCTTTCCCTATCTCTTAAATTTTAGAACTGTGAGAAATGAATTCATCTTGACTTCGCTCAAAGCCTGAAGGTTTGTTTTTCAGCCATGGGCCAATTCGGCACTGTGTATTTTAACTTTCATACTTTATATTATTTTGATAATACATATTTTGATTAAACAACTTTACAAAAAACCTTAAACTTCAGATGATATTTTGCTTTGTGAGGAAAAACAAAGCAAACCAACAAATCTACAAACAAAAATATTCAAGAGTTTGTAAGAAGTACCATTAGGTACGATATCAACTGTGGAAATAATAAACAAATCATGAACAGGTATGATTCTACCCTTATCCCAATTTACACTTCTCTTTAAAACATTTAATGATGTTAACTTTGCTTTACACTTTGTTATTACCAAGTGACCCATGAAAAGTTTTGTTTCTTGAGAGGGCAGTTCATCATAAACAGAATTTGGTCCTAATTAAAATGGGATTATCACAGGAGACTAGATCCAAGAAATGTGCTTCTGAGGTGAGTATTCTGTTACTCATTTTCCTTTAATAGACATAACAAAGGCCAGAACAAATTGCCCCTTTCATATAACAGCTCTTTGGGAAATATGTCTGGCTTAAGTAAATTTTTATGTTTGAATGGAAGATTAAATTAGCCTTATAAATTTATTTTTATTTATTAATTTTTTTTTGAGACAGAGTCTCACTCTGTCGCCAGGCTGGAATGCAGTGGCGTAATCTTAGCTCACTACAACCTCTGCCTCCCAGGTTCAAGCAATTCTTCCGCCTCAGCCTCTTGAGTAACTGGGATTACAGGCATGCGCCACCATGCCCGGCTAATTTTTGTATTTTCAGTAGAGACAGAGTTTTACCACTTTGGCCAGGATGGTCTCAATCTCTTGACCTTGTGATCCACCCACCTTGGCCTCCCAAAGTGTTGGGATTATAGGCATAAGCCACTGCACCCAGCCGGCCTTATACATTTCTTAATGTATAGAGAAATTCATAATCAGAACCAAAGTAAAATAGTTACAAATGTCTAGATCTTTATTTTCTGAAGAAAATTACTTTTTCTTTTTTTTTAATTACTTTTGTTTATATATTTTGATTTTTCAGTATATTGGGATAAAATAGTTTCCAACAATATACTATACAATATACTATTGTCATAGTATTATAGAGTAGGCTAAGCTGCCATATGAAAGTGAGCCCTAAAAATTCAGTGGCTCAAAGAACAGCCAAGTTTATTGGTGTCCCAGGTAACAACCCAGGTAAGTGTCCCAGCGTGTTGGGCAGCTCTGCACCCATCAGTCACTGGAGACTAGGCTGGCAGCAGCTCTGCCACCAACAGTCAGCTTCCAGTGTGTTCTGGCCATGGGCATTCCAGCTGTCTGAATGGGGAAAGAGGAATCCCTGGCCAGGGGTTTCCTCTCATGTAGATGAGGCAGAAGTTCCTCAAGTCTCCCATACTCATATTCAATTGGCAAATGTCCAGTCACATGATCACACCTCACTACAAGGGATATTGGATAACAGAGTCTTTCCACGCGCCCAGGAAGAGAGGAAGAACAAAAATAGTGGAAAGCTGTGGTCTCCATATACTCTTTAATTATGAAAAATTATAAATAATTAGCAACATACATTGCAAGGTCTCTGATGCAGTTTGGATCTCTGATCCCACCCAAATCTCACGTAAAATTGTAATTCCCAATGTTGGGGGAGGAACCTGGCGGGAGGTGACTGGATCATGGGGGTGGATTTCCCCCTTGCTGTTCTCATGATAGTGAGTTCTCATGAGATCTGTTCGTTTAAACATGTGTAGCATTTCCCTTTCTGCTCTCTCTCTCCTGCTCCACCATGTGAGACTGTGCCTGCTTCCCTTTTGCCTTCTGCCATGATTGTAAGTTTCCTGAGGCCTCCCCAGCCTTCTGTACAGCCTGTGGAACTGTGAGTCAGTTAAGCCTCTTTTTCCAGAAATTACCCAGTCTCAGGTATGTCTTTATAGCAATGAAAACAGATTAATATAGTCTCTAAGAATGTTATACAAAAACACAAGAAATGAAAGGTTAATTTTTTTCTATTACAAACATATTTAACAAGGTAAAAACCCAGGCAGGCCTCTCTGATTTTATGTTACCACATCAAAAAGATTTTTGTTACCAAACACACAGAGGAAATAGCCAACTTAAAATAAATCATGTTCTAAAAGCTGGATATTCATTTTCTCTTTGAAACAATGTTCTAAAAATGGCCAGTTTCCAAAATTATTTCAAGAGGACTTATTTATTTTGTGTGTTACATCAGCAATGAAAAGCAATGGAAGACAATACTGTACTGTAGCATTCAAAATGGAAAAATTGTTAACTAGAAAAAAGTTTAAAGTACTTTTTTTTGAGACAGGTTCTCATTCTGTTGTTCAGAATGGAGTGCAGTGGCATAATCACAGCTCGCTGCAGCCTCGACCTCTCAGGCTCAAGCAATCCTCCCACATCAGAATCCCAAACAGCTGGAACTACAGTTATGCACCACCATGCCCAGGTATTTTTTTTTTTTTTTAATTTTTGGTAGAGATGGGCTAAAGCCATCCTCCTGCTTAGGCCTCCCAAAGTGCTAGGATTTCAGGTCTGAGTCACCATGCCTGGCCATAAAGTACATTTTAAATAAGGAGATTAAGTACAACTAGAGAAGTGTATGGTGTGGAGCAGGGCATAAGAAATGAAGGCTTCAATATAAAGTAAATTCTTAAAAGCATTGTGGCAGTGAACACACACCAAAATGCATGATTTTGCTGTTTTCTTGCTTCAAGGTTTATCACAAGCAAAATTCATAGCTTATTAGCTGTGGATTACAGGTAGATTTAGGGAACAAAATGGGAGAGAGAAAATAATGAATGGAAGTGGAGGAGGAGAGGATTCTAGAAGAAAACAGGAAAGAGCTGGGAGGCAGCAGAAATGAGGAAAAGGCTTCCAAGTATAAGTCTCTATGTCCACGTGTGCATGTAAAGAAAGCGATGGCAGAGGGAGGACAAGATTGAGGGTTAGGGCAAGGGACAAAGACTGACTCATGCATGATCTCTTAGGGTAAAGGAGGAGAGCAATTTGGAACTGTGTTTTCCCTGGCCCAACCATCAGGAATTCGTTTAGTGCCTGCAGTGCAGGTCTTGGGCTTGGTGGGGGTGGGGCAGTGTTAAAGTGACCATGTGTAGAGAAAGAATGTTCACGTGCTGAGAGGAATTCAGGGAGAGGCTGACCTTTATTTCATTTTTTTTTTACTTGGCACAAGGAAAGTTCATGGTTTAAAATTAAGAGAAGGATAACATCTTAAAATGCAAACTAAAAGAGTCTTCATGGCAGAAGATTCTTAAACTAGCCTAGGGCAAACAAAAAGATAGTACCTCTGCACAGGATCCTGATGAATATGCCCAGACTCCTTGCATCTTTCAAGTACACATTTCTTTCTTTCTTTCTAGCTGTTCTATTTCAGTTCAACTTAATAGTTCCCCTATGGCTTATAACATGACTTCTGATGATGCCTGATGCTGAGGAAAATGGCAATTTGGAGCAGTTTGATCTGGGGGTGAGCCCTGTGTTTTAAACACAGTGGAGGGCTATTCCCTAGGAACCTGACTGACTGCTCACAGCTCATGGACTGCAAAGCTCACCAATGGATACTGGATTTTCTAGCTTGACAACTGCATGTACTATAGTCAGACACATATGACATTTGGGTTCCTCTAAAATGGCCTTGAATTGCTTTCAAAGCAGTACTTGGTTTAACGGTGGTACAAGCAACAATAACCCATCACCATGGGTATCAAGAGCCCAGACTGTAAAGCCCAAACATGAAACAAGGATTTCTTTAACTTTTGAAAATGACAGTCCCCTTTGAAAATGAACATAAATTGTCACATTGGTTGCAAACTATTTAATCAAATGTTTTCTGTGGTTTCAGAAAATACAAAGACAACCCCAAACATGCCAGCACAATTTCTCTCACCAATTTCTTTCATTCCAGCTTATTGCAACATTATTTCTCAGAAATAAAAGTTGATAAACAAGGGATAGAAGTGGTATCAAGTTTAATGAAAACAGATGTCAGTACAGAAGGTTTAAAAAAATTGTCTGCATTCTGTCTCAAATCTTAACTCTGACCCTAATTAGCTGCGTTATCTTGAGCAGGTCACCAGATGTGTAGATTTGATTCCTCAACTAGAAAATGAAGGGATTGGATGATAGAAGCTCTAGGACCCCTTCCAGCTCAACAGGCTGTGATGCTAATTTTTCAGCTTAAGTTGTGCCATGACAGGGAACTTTCTTGGCGGTCTTTGGTTGCTTGGGATGGAGTATCCTGCTTCAGGCCTATGCAAATCTGCCCTGAACAGGTATCTCACTCTTGCTCTTGTCCCTCTGCTAGAGGCTGCTTAGATGGAGGCAAGTCCAGGGAAATTCTGTACCCAGCTCTAAAGAGTTTTTGAAAAGCTGCCATATGACTCTTAAAAGGTTTTCCCATATGTTCTAGCTACCCTAAGCCAACTTTACAGAAAAACACAGACACAGTCAACATCAAGAAACCCTTTGAACATTACTCTTTTGCTCAGTCCCTGCCCTGCCATGTAGAATTCTTTCAGAACAATAAAGCTAAGCTGGACTCAGACTCTGAATAAAACATTAATTTTTTTAACAATAACACATCAGTGGCCTGGTTTACCAGTATTTTTAATTTACTGTTTGCAGGAATAACCTCTGAGTAAGAATATTTATCAGCAGAAGGAAGAAAAACCAAAACGAAAAACAAACAAGTGCATGAATGAAACATTTCTGTTTGCCCACCTGGGGACTAACAGCCACATGTAATGTTAATACTCATTTCAGAATCACCACCAGAACATCAAGTCTCCTTTTTTCCTGCTCCTGAGAGGCTGGGTTTCTGGTCACACCAACTCCTTGTCCCACCATAAGAAAGCACCTCACCAAAAGATCAGGCTTCTCCCAACCTGAAACTTCTGGTTCCTGTAGACAGACCAAGGCTAGTAGCTCACATGAACTGAGGCCTACTCTATCTCAAATACGGTTAATCCTTCAACCACATTTTTTGGAAAATACTCATTATCATCATTCCCTTTTACACATACAGATGCTGGGGGATCCAAATAGATTAAATAAACAGCCTCATGGCAGCACCAGCATCACCACTATACACAGATGCTGATGCCACACAACTCACGACTTGCCTGGAGCCATCTCTGGTGCTCTGCTCTCCTGCCCTCAAGGATAGAGTTAGGGTAGCCAGGATGAAAAAAGGATTTAAAAAGTAACAAACAGCCTCTTCTAATGTCCTTGTTTTTTGTTCCCAAAGATTCTGTCCTTTAGAGAATTGTCTTGTTCAGGCTCAGGTCTCTGAAGAGAGCTCTGAAAAGTGGATTAATTTGCTTTTCATTTATCTAACAAAGACTCACTCAAGCCTCTCTCATGCACAGTGAGTACTGAACTGGCTGTGAAAGAAAGAGAAAATAACTCCCAGATGTCATCCATATCCTAGAATGATTATAATACAGTGCTTAGCAGTCTTTCAAACCTCTGCCACGCCTGTTTACCTTCCAGTACATCTCTTCGGCTTACATAACTTTCTGCTTATTAAGAAATATTTTTACTAAATTTTTTTTCTAAAAACCCTTTAAAATATATAATATATATATGTATTAATATATATATATATATATTTAATTACTATACTTTAAGTTCTGGGATATATGTGAAGAATGTTCAGGTCTGTTACACAGGTATACATGTGCCATGGTGGTTTGCTACACCCATCAACTCATCATCTACATTAGGTATTTCTCCTAATGCTATCCCTCCCCTTCCTCCTAATCCCCTGTCAGGCCCCAGTGTGTGATGTTCCCCTCCCTGTGTCCATGTGTTCTCATTGTAAAAACCCTTTTTTATCTCCTTATTTGCTCCTGCATAACATGACCAGACAGGATTGGACCCCCTCCCCTCAAGGCCTTCATAGTAAAATGACTATTGCTCTTACATTACAAAAGAGGAAAGGGGAGACTGGCATGCTAATCTATCTTTAATTTCAGATACTTGGATTCTAACAAATAGTGTTTTTGTTGTAACCAGCCCTTTCCAAGGGAATATCAAGTGCTAAAATTAAAAAAAACAAAAACAGAACTAAAAAACATCTCTGCCCTAAGAGGAAGAAAAAAATTTCCTTTTCTTCACTTACTCTCTGAAACTACATGGGGCTGAATTATCTACTTGTGTCTAGAATCACTGGAGTGTTGTTAGCCTTTTTTTTCAGTTTGATATACTGTCATAACCCCTATTAGTATGTGGACCTTCCAGTTTTGAGGGCCAAGGGGCAACAAGTGACATAAGGCTATTTCTTATTAGGCTATCAAAGTTTTGTTAATTTATTTGTTATAAAGCTTTAAGGACTGATAGAGCTCAATAGATAATGACTTTTATGGAAACCACTGCTCAGAAATTGATACATAAATACTAACAGTGAATCCATAAAGTATAAAACAGACCACATAATTATATTCAGTGAATATGATGTTCCTAATGTTGATCTCTCTTCAAGACTTATCTAGTTTGTTTTCTGGGTTCTCTTAGCTATATTTTGAGCTGCTCTTTAGGACATTATCAGAAGCAGGAGCAAGCTTCAGCTCCCATCTCTTCTTCCAAAGGCACCAATTCTAATTTGTGATTCATAGATTCACAACACTAAAACTAGATGCAATATTTGAGAAAATTCTGTAAGCCTTTGTTATAAGAACAATACAGCCCCACCTGGGAATGTAGTCCTCTTGGAATATACACACAGTCTTGAGGGGGATGCACAGGAGCCATGGAGAGGAAAAGGGGACTCCCAGTAGCCAATCAGATCTGCCAGCCAGGGCTGGGGTTCACTGGGGAGGCATATTTTCAGATCATCCTTCTGTCTTACAGAATGTGCAGGAAGGCAAAGTGACTTGCTTCAGTTCAGGAAGATAATTCATGAAATATTACCCATGGGATTGTTTCCTAGGATGGCCTTTTATCTGGTAAAAGAAAGAGATGACTAAAATGCGCTTAGTTATCTTAGTCATAGTCATCCATGGGTTATTTTCCCAATTTGCTTGGAAAGTGACTTGGAAACTTACCAGTCACTCTAAAATAAAACACACTAACTTACTTTTTGAGGTGAACAGTCCACGGTGAGGCTTTGATGTTGCAGACCCACCCAATCTTCACTCACACCTCACCCTCAGCACACTCTGGGCACCCTCAGCACACTCTGGGCACCAGGTGAAAGGAATCTGCCTAATCCAAACTCTCAACTTGCAATTCCACTCTGATCTTTTCACCTTCAGTTGGTGCCAATTCTATCCGTTATCTCTGATTCTTGCCTCACTCTTTAGCTACCTATTGCAATCGCCAATGCAGACTTCGAAGCCAGACTTCCTGGGTTTGCATCTTAGCCCTGCCACTATCTAAGAATAAAACTGTGGGCAAATTACTTAATCTCTCTGTGCCTTGGCTTCTGAATCTACAACATAAATATAACAATAGTGCCTAATTTTTAAGAGTTATTGTGAGGATTAAAAAAGTTGATTATGTGAGCATTTAGAACAGTGCCTGGCACAGAATATACTGAAATAGAAAACTAGAATTATTTGCTTTGATGAAAGTATATGTTCACCTAACAGCCTCCAGATAATAATAATTATTACAATTATGATGTTATAACAATACTTATGTACCTGGCACTATACTTTACACACATTCCAGCTAATCCTCACAATAACTCTGTGTGTGCCACTAATATTATCTTCCCCTTCCTACCACCCTCTTCTCTTTTTGCAGATAAAAAAGTTAAGGCCTTTCTGTCTCCCTCTCTTCTTCTCTTGTCCTCCTGTATTCCGCTCCCTCTCCCTCTCTTTCTCACACTCCCACCCTGTGACAGCTGCCTCCCCTTTCCTTCTGCCAGGATTGGAAGCTTCCTGAGGCTCTCATGAGAAGCTAAGCAGATGCTGGCACCACATTTCCTGTATAGCCTGCAGAACTGTGATAAGTCAATTAAACCTCTTTTATCAATCTTAAAAAAAATGGAAGGCAGAAAATAAAGACCAGAGAACCTAACTTGCTCATGATCATTTGGGTAGAAAGAAGCAGAGCCAGGATTTGAACTAAGATCTGTCTTGGTATCTTTCCAATCTCTCCAGAAAAGGGTCTTAGAGTTCTTTTGTTTCTATAAATCAGTTGTCTCACTTCCCATACAGGTCAGGAAGGCTGGGCTCTCCGCAGATGGAAGATCAACAGGAAGGGAAAGATTTCTCTTGGGAAGTGGTAGGGATGAGATAATGACACAGTAAATGTCTTAACTAGCTCGCCCACTGCCTTCCACCATGCCACACGGTGCCCATGCAGACTGTGCTGCTGGGGCCCACCCCAGGTTTCTTGCTTACTCGATTACAGTATCATGCTCTGATCCCAGCCAAAGTGGCAGTATTTCTCATTCCTATATCAGTAGTTCTTGGAATCATTTAATTCTACCCCAGCCTTGGAGTAAAGGGAGTTTCTTTTCCATTCCCAGAGAGGGGGAAAAAAGAAAAAAATATATGATTTTCCTCTGTTTCATCAGAGCCCACAGTAGCCAATATCTTGTCACTCTTGCCCCACACCCACACATTCTGTTGTCACTGTATCTCCCATTACTCTAAAATGATATCTTCAGCAGAAGGTCTGGAGCTGGTAAAGGCCCTGGGGAGGGAAGGGCTGCAGGTATACCAAGCTCCCATCTCACCTCTGGAGCTTCCTGTCCACCTCCTCCACTTCATCACTGAACGAAAACCTTCACCCAGCACCTCCCAGGACAGCTTCTAGGCACTCCCATCAAATTCAGGTGAATCAACTACATAGTCTTTGTTTTTCCCCAAAACCCATCAGAAGTATCCAAGCTGCATATAGCTCATGAGGCTAAATTTAGGAAGGAGGGCCAGGCATGATAATTCAGCTCCCAGCACTTTGGGAGGCTGAGGCAGTTAGATCACTTGAAGCCAGGTGTTCAAGACCAGCCTGAGCAACGTGGCAAAACCCCTTCTCTACCAAAAATATTAAAATTAGCCAGTCTCATAACTCAGTCTCAAAATAAATAAGAATTTTAAAATAAAAGAAATAAATTTAGGAAGGGGAATAGCATGGGAAAGATGTCTACTCTGTTTCCCCTCCCCATATTATTTAACTGTCAAACTATTAGAAAATGTTAGGGAAACTGAAGTTGAATGTGGTTATATGAAGAGTGGTAGAAAAACTGTCTGAAGAGAGAGAGAGATGACTGTAAGGAGGCTAGGGAAAATAGCAATCCTAGTGGGCAGCAAAAGGTATTGGCAGAGGAAAGATAAGTAGGCAAGCATATTTCTAAGGCTAGTGAGAGACAAGAAAGGAGATTGGCAAGTAAGCCCCAGACATAAGCCTTAACCCAAGGGTTCCCTTGTCCCATCCCAGACTGTCTAGACCCATCCTAAATTTTCCTAACATCCTCAGTTCTTCCCCTATTGGGCACCTTATCTCAGTCTCAGAAGTCACCACCAGTTGCCACTGCTTGGCACAAAGGGTGGGAGAGCAGAGACAGGATTCCTAAGCCCATTAGAATAGGAGATGTGTTCCTCGCATCTCTAGTCGTTCTTTTTTTTCTAGTTGATCTTGGAATATATATTCCTTTACAAACAAGGTCATGCATGTTGTCTGGCTGCTGCAGTACTTTCCACAGTATGCTTTGCTTGTTGTCGGATTATTGGGGTTTGTTCTGCAGCTGTAACCCATATATGAGAGTGTTTCCATGTGTAGTGAGTAAGTGGTGTCCTGCCCAGATCCCCTTCTTGGATTGGTGAACATCCCTGGCTGCTGTGTTAGTTGTTATTGGAAGGTTACTCTTGCCCGTTGGGGAATAGAAAGAAGTTCCTTGCCTGGGAGTTATCACTGACCCACTGCCAGTGAGTGACTGACAATGGGGGTACAAAAGGCCAGCCTCCTTATCTCCAGGGGACTAACACTGTGGTGCCACTCTTGCTCTAGGGTTCTTTGTTTTGTATTTCTATAAAGGAATGCTTGAGCCTGGATAATTTATAAAGAATTTATAAAGAATGTTTTGTGTTGCTATAAAAAAAAATGCCCGAGCCTGGGTAAATTCTAAAGAGGTTTATTTGACTCATGGTTCTGTAACTGTACAAGAAGTATGTCACCAGCATTTGCTGCTGGTGAGGAACTCAGGCTGCTTCCACTCATGGCCAAAGGTGAAGAGGAGCCCATGTGTGCAGAGATCACATGTGAGAGAGGAAGCAAGCAGTGGGGAGGGGTAGAAGGGTGGAGAGCATCAGGCTCTTTCTTCAGGTACTGAGGAAGAACTCACTCCTTCTCACTACCCAGGGAGGGCATTAATCTGTTCATCCATGACCCAAATACTGCCCAGTAGGCCTTACTTCCAACATTGAAGATCAAATTTAAACTTGAAGTCTAGGGGGACGAACATTCACACTATAGCAGGTTCCCCACAGGATCAGACCAAAGCCAGTCTCCAGCTGAGGCCACGCCTTTTTTTAGCTTTAACCTCTTGCTCCCTGCTACCTCCCTCATTCCCCCTCTCCCTAGAGACTATCCTCAAAAAGACATTTGCATAAGAATCCCTGTCTCGGGCTCCTCTTACAGGGAATCTGACCTAGGACACATGCTTGTTCACGTTTATTAGAGGGCCTTTTTTGTCACCAGAGCCATCAGATACATCTCTGGGTAAACCAAGGGTGAGATGAGAAGCAGCTTGATGGGACCCTCAAAACAAACATTTACATACAAACCAACTCAACTGATAATATGCCTAATATCTGCTCTCTTGTTGACACTAACCACATTCTATCAGATCCAAGATGAAGATTTATTTATTCAGTCCAAGGTAAATTTTTTCTCACTACAGAATATGAAGTATACTTATTAAAAAGAAGTAGCTACATTGCATTTATTATTAACTCATTTGTTAGAATTATTTAAAATGTGGCTGGATGATTCCAAATTATCTTGTAATAATTATTCTTGCTATGATAGTACAAATGTCACATTTAAAAATCAGTTCGTAGGTGTTTTTTTGGTGTTTTTTGTTTTCCTCCATGAACTATAAACTCTGCTATTGAGGATGGTTGAGTCTCTGAAAAGGAGGCTCTGACTAATCTAACAGGGTTTTCAAACAGATCGGATTTCCAGTTTGCAACTAATAAAAATATAATTAAATACATGAAGGAAAATCGGAACATAATTTAATTTTCTGCTATGATTCAGAAGTCGTCAGGGTCATTATAAACCTCAATTACAGTATTGCAGCAATGTAGTGAGATTGGTGAGTGGCATTCAGGTTGAAAGTAAGCCAGATAGACCAGATTTTATTGCATGTATTTACAAAGATGGAACACCGTAACATCTGGTATCTCATTCACTGTTTTTCCTCCAATATTCTTATCCTAGTATAGGTTCTTGTAGACTCCTCCATACTTAATCTCAGCTGACTAAGTCCATTCTTATAGTCTCCAATGAAAGAATCATGACTTTAATTTCCATGGACTTATCCTCTCAGGTAACTTCCACCTAAAGAAGGATCCAATCATAGTTTAAATCCGATTTCCTAACACATTTCAATGTATTCTCTTTGGTATAATCTGTTGTATTTTCCATTTATAGTTTATGCTTTCTCTGCTATATTTTATTAACAAAATGTACTCATCATCACCTTCCTGACCCATGAGATTATTTGAGTGTCTTTTAAGGGGTTGTTTATGATTTGGTAACTAAACCCTTATTTTTTTTTTTTAAGAAGAAACTAACATTAAATAAATAATTCCTATAGATCTGAGAACTGTTTGCTGTCTCTAAACAGATCATTTGTATTGGTCAAATAAATCACAATATTTATAGAAGTTTGCAGTGTTTCAGTACGTGAACAGAATTTTCATTAGGAATGGGAAAGGATACTATATTTACTTGGTTAACACATATATACACTGAAGAGGAGAAGTGATATGATTTATTTTTCTTTTTCCATCCAAATTATTAGTAATAGTGGCTGAATGTTAAGATAGGCTGAAGAACTCTAAGTGACCCCATTTTACAAATTGAAGAAGTGAGTAAACATTAGAATGAATACAATTAAATAAGAGAGGCTGGGTGCAGTGGCTCACATCAGTAATCCTAGCACTTTGAGAGGCCAAGGCGGGTGGATCACCTGAGGTCAGGAGTTCGAGACCAGCCTAGCCAACATGCTGAAACCCTGTCTCCACTAAAAATACAAAAAATTGGCCAGGCCTGGTGGCAGGCATCTGTAATCCCAGCTACTTTAAAGGCCGAGGCAGTAGAATAACTTGAACACTGGAGGCGGAGGTTGCAGTGAGCTGAGATCGCACCACTGGATTCTACCGTGGGCAATAAGAGCAAAACTCCATCTCAAAAAAACAAACAAAAAACCCAATATACATTATTTTCTTCTCAAAAATAGGAAGAAAATTATATGAAAGCAAATATATACAAATTATTATTGTAATAGTTCCCCTAATCAATACTACTTCAAATTCTTCCTACCATAGACCTTAACAGTTTCTATGATTTCCTATGTTTACTTTTTTTCTTTTTTAGAGATGAGGTTTCTTTTTTTTTTTTTTTTAAAGACGGAGTTTCACCATGTTTGTCAGGCTGGTCTCAAACTCCCGACCTCAGGTGATCTGCCCGCCTTGGCCTCCAAAGTGCTTGGATTACAGGCGTGAGCCACTGCGCCTGGCCAGAGATGGGGTTTCACCATGTTAGCCAGGATGGTCTCGATCTCCTGACCTCGTAATCCACCCACCTTGGTCTCCCAAAGTGCTGGGATTACAGACGTGAGCCACCGCACCCAGACAATTTCCTATGTTTAATATAACATAACTCTTCTCTAATTAAAAAAATTAAGACCATAATCTATCTTTCAAGATGCATCATTTCACTACAAAGAAAAATGATCCAGAATATGGTTTAGTTACAGTTCAGTATGTATGGAGAAACCTTGAGGGTGAACTTAAACTATGTAAAGAGGCAGTTTTAGGCTAAACTTAATTTAACAATTCCCCCCTTTTAGTAAGCCTCTCAATTTTTTAGAAATTGACCAAAACTTTAGGCACTGATGTCACTCTGTCACTAGTCTCAAATCCCACTGGGAAGTAGCAGAACTGTAGGTTTAATAAGGTGGGAACAAGGACTTTACGTTACTTTTTTATAAGGGTTAGAGCAGGGAGGACTTCGTTGTTGTGTTGGAATCTCATCTTCAGAAGAAAAAAAACGGGTCAGTTTTGGAATCTGTCTGCCTCCCTTAAGTTTCAATCTGATTATGTTGCATTTAGCATGAGAGACTCCATTTTGGTTTGTTCTGGCCTGTTGGGGTCTGGCGCATGAGTTTAGTCCAAAACAATGGCCTCACAAAATCTTGTTGAATAAATCTCCCTTTTAGTCAGGTTATCAGTGAGGTGAGAGTGTGTGACCAAAACATAGGGATTCAGCACTACTCTCAGTTACTTATCTCAGCACAAGGTTTCCTCATGATCATGCATTTCTTAGAGCTTTTGTTATTCCAGTAGAAGAGAGACCATTTGACATTTTTTGGATGGCTGCAGGCAAACATTTAAAACTTTTCAGAGAATACAGTATACCAGAGAGATTACTATTATGACTATCAAGAGGATAATACCAAGAGTTTAGAATATGCTCCTTAGCCAGGGTCCTCATGAACCAAACCAACTAAAATCAAATAGATCAAAGTCTGAGCCAGATAAAGGGTCTACTCATTTCAAACAAGCCGTCTGTTCACTAATCTTTTACAATTGAGTCTCTATAATACCTGATGTATTCCTTTACATGCAAGAAGTCATGTCAGTAGCTACACAGATTCTTCCTTGTTTTGTCAGTAGACAATCTAGAGCAATTCTATTATCCAGTATAAGTTTAGCAAGCAAATTCAAAGAAGTCTGCTGTGCAACTATAGCCTTTGTAGTAGAATCTGCTATAGAGCCTATTATGAGGGATCAATTTCTTTTTATTTATTTTTGAGATGGAGTCTTGCTGTGTCACTCAGCCTGGAATGCAGTGGCATGATCTTGGCTCACTGCAACCTCCACCTCCCAGGTTCAAGTGATTCTCCTGTCTCAGCCTCCAGAGTAGCTGGGATTACAGGTGCACACCACCAGGCCTGGCTAATTTTTGTATTTTTAGTAGAGATGGGGTTTTGCCACATTGTTCAGGGTGGTTTGAACTCCTGACCTCAGGTGACCACCTGCCTTGACCTCCCAAAGTGCTAGGATTACAGGCGTGGGCCACCGTGTCCAGCCAAGGGATCAATTTCTAATATTACCTCCTTTTCTCCACACCATGGAAAAAGATCCAACAAACGATGCCCATCTGGAAGAATGAAGGTCTCCTGATAAGTGTTTTCTTCAACCTATGATGTAGGTTAACAGGAGTGGACCAGTGTTCTGTTTCTGAATTATTATGGAGAAACAAAGGTAACATTAAAATTTCTAATCCATATTGACCCTTTATATTCCATCCATCAAGGCATAAGTTTGCCCACATATAAGGTTGACAGCAAAATCCTCCACAAATAAAAGTATACTCTATGGGTGCACATAAGATCCTTTTTCCAATTCTATTGTTCATGGAAGCATAAGCAAGAAAAAATTAAGACGTATGAGTCTCATGACAACAGAGAAGTCTTGATTTGTGATCCTGGGAAAGCTGTCCATGACTATGGTGCTGTCTGCTTCTGGGGAAAAATGCCTCTGGTCACCTTTACCTTAAAGTCTACAATAGATACACAGATCCAAGAGTCTAGAGGTGCCCTTCTGAGTTGTGAGATTATGGACCCATAATTCAAAGCCTCAAAGTTTTGCTACAGTATGGGCAGTTAAGGGCAGTCTTTCTCTGATATTATTTTTAGAAGACAGTCTCCAGATTCTAGATCATGAAGGGTTTAATTGTCCTCAGTGGATCAGGTAAAGCTTCCTTTACCTGGTGAAAATACACACTGACATAATGCATCAAAGCCTCATAGCATTTAGTCATATCACAGTTTAGGAGCAGAAGATACATGAGGTTTTAATACTAGGGGCACAGGCTTTCCAGTGACTACTTCGTTGTCTTCCATTAGAAGCAGATCTGCAACATGTTTGACTATGACAATCCAGTCAATTCAGTTAGCTTTGCCTAATGCTGTGGTGCCTAAAAAAACCTTCTTTGTTTTATAACTTGTCCAGTCAAACAAGTACTTTTATTGCTAGAGACTTCTCCAGGAATGCCCCATGGGGGAAAACACATTTCCTACTAACCTTTTAGCTACTGTTACACAGCATCAGCCTTCTTGCATGGGAAAGCTTCTATACAACCAGAAAACATGCACTGAAAATGGCAACTGAATGAAATCTCTCTATAAATATTCAAATAGCCCACTGGGTAGCAGAAATGTACCTGAAGTTTTGAATGTCTTTTCAGGATTATGAGCATGACAAACCAAACATTGGTCATAAACCATTTTCATAATTTAGAACAGTCACCAAACCAAGGTGTATATTTTTAATTTGGATTGTTTTCTCTCTTCAATGATAACTCATAAAGTGCAGAGCTTTTAATAATGGAAGCTTTAAGGGCTCAGGAAGACCCAAGCAGCCATCTAGGCTTTCCACGAATCTATGATTAACACTAGATTTAAGTATCAGTTCTGTTTCTCCAATTCAGGTGCACAGCCCTGTTTATTAAATGAGTCATCATAGGCAATTTGACTAGGATCATGGAGTTCATTCAAACTGCACATCTTAATGATTTCAGTGCTGACTGACTTAGCATGAAAATCTCTGGCAGAGTATTTCTTTGGTATTCAATTAATTCTTCTCCTGCTTGGATTAACAGTTTTATAAACTAGTCAGTCTCTTCATGAGTTCCAGGAATTCTTACACAGTCCAAATGATATGATCCTAAAGCTATCAGCAACATGCATTCAAGAGTTTTTTCCATCCTTGTCATGAATCTCCTTGAAGGCACAGTTCTCTAGGGTTTTACTTGCTTATAAAGAGTTTTCAGAAATGCATCAAAATTAGACAACTGACTGTAGAAATGACTTAAAATGGTCATGATTAAAGACATAATTGACAAGAAAGTTTATTTCTGTGGCCTATGATTTTTTGTTTTGTTGTTGGGTTTTTTTGTTGTTTGTTTTTTGTGAGACAGGGTCTCCCTCTGTTGTCCAGGCTGAAGTGCAGTAGCACAATCACAGCTCACTGCAGCCTCAACCTCTAACTTCCTGGACTCAACTGATCCTCCTGCCTCAGCCTCCCCAGTAGCAGGGAAGATAGGTGTGCAACACCATGCCCGGCTAATTTAAAAAAAAAAAGTCTGTAGAGATGGGGTCTCTCTATGTTGTCCAGGCTGATCTCAAACTCCTGGGCTCATGCAATCCCCCTAGTTTGGTCTCCCAAAGTGCTGGGATTACAGGCATGATCCACTGCCCCAGCCAGCCTATAATAATTTAACATAATTGTAATTGTGATTAATAACATATAGCAAGACATAACAGAATTTTATGAATCTCATACAATTTTGAAATACAAAAGAATGTATCCATAAAAATATAACTCAAAGAAAGTTAAAGATCATTTCTTATTTGACAATGCTTCCCATAAAATTTAATATATCAAATAATCTTGTTTATTATCTCTGTTTTGGATGCTGCAAGGGCCCTCTGTAACATCCCAAAGTTGGTTTGAGGTCAAAAAGACTTAATTTTGAACTTGAAATTTAATTTTGGAAAGCCTGTCAAACACATCAAAGTTTAAAACACTTAACTAAAATAGGAACATAGGTCACTGTAAAACTGTCATTCATTTAGCCAAAGTGGTAATTAAAAGGTTTTAAAAAGCAAAAACTTTTATCCTTTGATAGACAGGAGTATCCGTTTAAATAATCAAAAGACCTACCAAAGACAGCAAGAGGCAGAATTAAGACAGAATTGGTCTCTCCTCTCTTCTCTCTCTTTACGGTTTATGTAAAAGGTGAAAAAAAATCTTTTACTAACTCTTATTAATACTACATGAGAATCTTATGCAAAAGAAAACCAATTTTACTTTTATATTAATGTATTACAAACACTAAAGTCAATTTTAATAAAACCTTATAAACAAATCCATTCAATCTCAGTCAGCTTTTGACCATACAAGATTTCCATAAATCTTTTATAATCTGACAACATTTTTTCTTCTATTTTCCCAACTTCCTATATTTAGTTTTATCTATGTCTTTTTTATTCCTTCCATTTCAAACAAGCTTTAAGTAACTTCACAACATTTTTTCAACAAACTTTTTTTTTTTTTTTGGAGACAGAGTCTCACTCTATTGCCCAGGCTGGAATGCAGTGGCGCTATCTCAGCTCACTGCAACCTCTGCCTCCTGGGTTCAAGAGATTCTTCTGCCTCAGCTTCCCAAATAACTGCAATTGCAGACCTGCACTACCACACACGGCCTTTTTTTTGGGCGGGGGTGGGGGGTGCGGTTTGACACAAAGTCTCACTCTGTTGCCCAGGCTGGAGTATAATGGCGCAATCTCAGCTCACTGCAACCTCCACCTCCTGGGTTCAAGCAGTTCTTCTGCCTCAGCCTCCTAGTAGCTGGAACTACAGGTGTGTGCCACCACGCCTGGCTAATGTTTGTATGTTTAGTAGAGACGGGGCTTCACCATGTTGGCCAGGCTGGTCTCAAACTCCTGACCTTGTGATCCCCCCACCTCGGCCTCCCAAAGTGTAGGATTACAGACATGAACCACTGCACTCAGCCAACACATCTTTTTATGCCTTTACCACTTTCCTCACCAAAAACCTATCTTGTTTTTTTAAAAATAAACTTCCTATGCAGAATTGTTAACCTTATTTCTTGTGAAAACCTAGAAGTAAGTAATTTTGAACTGTTTTATGTTAAGTTTTTTGGGTTTGTTTTTGAGACAGGGTCTCATTCTGTTGCCCAGGCTAGAATGCAGTGGCACGGTCACAGCTCACTGCAGCCTTGACCTCCTGGGCTCCAGCAATCCTCCAATCTCAGCTTCTTCAGTAGCAGGGACAGGCATGTGCCACCACTCTTGGCTAATTTTCTGCATTTTTTGTGGAGATGGGATTTTATCATATTGCCCAGGCTGGTCTTGAAATCCTGGGCTCAAATGATTCACCTGCCTTGGCTTCCCAAAGTGCTAGGATTACAGGAATGAGCCACCCGGCCCATAAGTATTTATAGATGAAAATCATTTGACAAATTTTTAGAAAGACATGTTTCCTCAATTTTCTGTTTATTAACAGATCTGAATATAACTAGCTTTTCTATGCCATGCAAAAATAAGATGCCAACATACATGAAATTAAACTTATGTTTAATAATGTTTCAGCATTTTACCTTATTTAGAAATGATTCGGTTATTTCATGATCATCTATTACTTATTGTAATATAAAATAATTTTAAGATTCTAAATTACTTAAAATAATTTAGAAACTAATACAGGTATACTCCCTAATGTCTTCCCTAGAAGTCTTGGGTTCTGAGTACACAGGGTACCCAGGACAGCTATGAGGACTGGGCCATTCTGAATTTTGATATTATGCTCTAGGTATACAACTCAAGACAGAGTATAGAGCTTTAAATAAGATGCCTGGAGAATCTAATCATTCCCAGAATGGCCAGGAGGAAGGGGTGACTCTTGGGCATGACTCTGCCTTGCAGTTGCTGGTCTAGGCAGTGAGGACATGACTCTAAGCCTCACCATGGCCATCTGTCCAGACTCCAGAAGCTCAAAACCAAAGACAAGCTCACAGGCCAGTTGTAGTGGCTCACACCTATAATCCCAGCACTTTGGGAGGCTGAGGCAGGTGGATCACCTGAGGTCAGGAGTTCAAGACCAGCCTGGCCAACATGGTGAAACGTCATCTCTACTAAACATACAAAAATTAGCCGGGTGTGGTGGCAGGTGCCTGCAATCACAGCTACTCAGAAGGCTGAGGCAGGAGAATTGCTTGAACCTGGGAGGCAGAGGTCGTATTGAGCTGAGATCGTGCCACTGCACTCCAACCTGGGTGACAAGAGTGAGATTCTATCTCAAAACAAAACAAACAACAACAACAGACATTTTACTTGCTCACAGTAAAATATATGCAAGACTTCGTAGTACAAATCAAGTTAAGTGTTAAAAATATTACAGAATCAAGTCTAGGAATGGTGGCTCATGCCTGTAATCCCAGTACTCTGAGGGGCTGAGGTGGGAGGATCTCTTGAGCCACAAGCTCAAGACCAGCCTGGGAAACAGTGAGATCTTGACTCCAAAAAAAAAAAAAAAAAAAAAAAAAAAAGCTGAGTGTGGCGGCATGTGCCTATGGTCCCAGCTATGTGGGAAACTGAGGTGGGAGGGTTGCTTGAGCCCAGGAGGCTCAAGATTGCAGTAAGATGTGATTACACTACTGCACTCCAGCCTGGGTGACACAGGAAAACTTTGTCTCTAAAACGCTGCAGAATTAGCAGTTTTGTGACCTTAAAACAAGTATCAGAGATAGCAAAGACCTGTCTGACCAGTAGGCTAAAGCAGAAATGCCTGAATTATATTTAACTGACAATTCTGAAGCTATTTCTGTAATTGCCTGATGGGTTCTTTCTGCTCACAGCCCAGACAAAATCAATTCATTGAAACCATGGCATTGCAGTAGAGAAAAGTTTAACTGACATGAGGCCAGCCCATACAGAAGGACTGGAGTTAGCATTCAAATCCATCTCCCTGAAGGCTGGGAGGCTAGGGTTTTTATGGACAATTTGATGTGCAGGGGCCTAGGGAATGGATACTGCTGATTGGTTGGAGATGAAATCATAGGGATTTGGAAAACAGTCCTCAGGCCCTGAAGTCTATATGATACTTCCAGGTGGGGCTGTAGGACCATGTGAGTCATGAGTTATAGGTCTGGGTGGGGTCAGTCTGAAAAACATCTCAAAAAAACCATCTTAGTTTCTACTATAGAATGTTATCTATAGGGGCAATCAGGGAAGTCACAAATCTGGTGACTTCTGGCCACATGACTCCTGAGCAGTATGAGGTTATAGAAACTATGCCTACATGTTAGCAGAATTCAGGCCCTCCCATAATCCTATTCTTGTGGCCTTTACTTCGTCTTACAAAGGCAGTTTTTGGTCCCTGAGCAAGGAAGGGATTAGTTTTAGGGAGGGACTATTATCCTTGCTTTCACGTTAAACTATAAACTAAAATCCTCAGAAAGTTAGCTTGGCCTATGAAATGACCAAAGACAGTTTAGGGGTCAGAAGCAAGATGGAATTGACTATGTCAGATTTTTCTTACTGTCATAATTTTGCAAAGGTGTTTTCAATTCTATTTTATTTTGCTAACAATTTAAATGCTATCTTTAGTTACCAAATATTATCACATACACATAACACACATAGACATACAGACACAAAGACAGAAGCAGATCTTGTAACCTTCATAAACAATTCCCATTTGCTGGCTTTCAAATAGTCTCTTTTCCCCATTTAGACTATCAATCTTCTAAATATCTTGATTCATTCCCCTAAGCAATCCTAGATCTGTACTTCTAAAGGGATGACTCTTAGGTGGAACAAGGTGACAAATTTATATCTCAAAAGCACAGAGCTGAGACTTCTGGCCTAAATGCTGTACCATCAGTTCCCCAAACCAAGAAAGAAAAGTGTAGGTAAAAACCCAGTTAAGACAAGATGGCAAGGAAAAGCACCTTAAACAATTGTAAGATTTATGTTAATTTAAATCAATGGTAAGAGTTTCTAGTGACCCAGTTATCGTCTTCTCAGTGCAGATGCCGTTACAAATGGCGAGTTCCTTTATAAATTTCATGTACAAAAGGGTTTTAAAGTAGCCAGCTAAAATGCCAGAAAGGTATATTTTGGAGACTGATTTAGTTCAATGGGTGGCCTTCTTAACTTAGCTACTGGTTCTTTGCTAAAAGTACTGAGTTCCGGGCAGAGCTCATTACTGAACTGGGCAAAGAAAGCATTTTCTTTGCCTGGACTCAGCATGGATAGCTTTAACAAAGAAGTAAGCTTACTTTACCTAAGGGCCTATCTTTTTATTTTCTTTTTTCATTTTATTGAGACAGTCTCACTCCGTCACCCAGGCTGGAGTGCATGGTGTGACCACAACTCATTGTAATCTTGAACTCCTGGGCTCAAGTGATCCTCCTGCTTCAGCCTCCAAGGCTAGAACTACAGGCATGCACCATCATGCTTGGCTTTTATTTTCATTTTTTGTAGGGATGGGGCCTTACTATGTTGCTACCTTGGCTTACAGGCAGGAGCTATCACACGTTCTACGTTCTATAAACACTTTATCCAGCTTTCTTTTCTCTTTCAGGGCAGGATAGTAACAATGACAAAAGGTTGTAAGACCTAATTTTTCTGATCAATTAGTCACTTAAGCTTTTTATTTGCCTCTTATAAAGAATCTTTTAAAAGAATCTATAAAAATATTAAAATCTTTTAAGAAGCTTCTGAACATTAACAGGCATCCCTGGATGATACTAAATTGGGATACTTCATTTTTAAATGCACTTCTTAAAGTGCAGGGTTGTTCATTTGGGATGTTCCACCATAACTTTAAATTATCTTTAGTAAGATGTCACCATTTCTGTGTTTGCTGCTTCCAGGGTCTATTCCTTATATAGGTAACGGTAGGTGTACCTAGAAGGTAGAGTACTGCGTTCCTCAGAAATTAAAGATCCCATTTTTATGCTGAATCTTGTTTTTGGCTCTCAGATCCCCTTGGTTAACTTGGCTAATGATTTTTCCCTACCAAAGTACACAAGAAAAAGAAACAAAGGGGATAGAACACAGAAATCCTTGTGAGTTTCTTAGAGCTAGAGTTTATACTTCTGCAGTATTGCTATTAAAATGTTTACTGGCAGTTTCTATCTGACCCAGTCAGACACCCGAGGCATCTAACTGGATCCAAGCCAGTTAATTATCAGATCCAATCAAATCCTGGACCCAGTCCAATGTCTATTGACTTCTAAACCCAGTTAAGATAAATTTGCTCAAGCAAGCTCAAATAGCTGAAAACAGCAATGTATGGAGCTTCAGAATCTCAGAGAGAACGAAGCCACAATCCCCAGTTGCTGCAAGACAGCAGTGGACACTGCGAGAGAGCAGGCCCAGCAGGTACCTCGTTTGGTTGCTCAGTGCTCCTTGGGGGGTCACTGGGAGCTCTACTTTGGGGTCCATTTCTGACACCACCTGCTAAAACGAAAACTTTGGACAAATTAAATTTAACAGAGCTCAACTGAACAAAGAACGACTTGTCAATCAGACCCCTGAACCAGGATAGCTTTGGAGTGACTCCAGTGGCGATGAGTGGTTGGAGAGAATTTATGGACAGAAAAAGGAAAGTAACCTAAGAAAACAGAAGCGAGGTCCAGAAACAGCTGGACTGGTTACACCATGACATTTCCTTTATTTGAGCATGGTTTGAACAAGCAGGCCATCTCTGACTGGCTGAAACTTGGTGACTGGTACAAGAGTAGGTTACAATCTGTTTAATCATTAGGTTATAGTTCACTACATATGGAGAACTTTTAGTTTGAATGGAAGTATGTAAGGAGGCAGCTTTAGGCTAAATTTAACACTTGGAAGCTGTAAGTAGTTTATTATGGGTGAAACACAGAATTGGTGAAGAAGTGGGGCAGAGGTGGAAAGACAGGTGAGTCCAGGTAATAAAGAGCCTATGTTACATTCATAAGTCCATAATGTATTCCTGCCAGCACCACATATCTATTTGTTTAAAAATTTTCATTTCCATTGCCCCCCTAAACTTCCTCATGAAGGAATTTCCTAAGACCTTATGCTTGATGAATTCTGATTCACTGACAATCCCTTTTTAAAATTTTCTTATTTTTATTGTTTCCTTTCCTATGGTCCTGACACCAACCCTTTCTGAGTACAAGCATCTTGGCTGGCCTAGAATATAGTCACAACTGTGTTACATAGACTTTACTGAACATGGAACAACTGTCTTCCCAGCATTTCATCTGTACTGGTCTATTTGCATTGCTATAAAGGCAATTTATAATTCACAGTTTATTATGGCTCACAGTTCTGCAGGCAGTATAGGAAGCATGGGACAGGTATCTGCTCCTGGTGAGGCCACAGGGAGCTTCCAATTATGGTGAAAGGCAAAGGCAGAGTTCGCATATCACTTGGCAAGAGCAGGAGTAAGAGAGAGAGGAGGAAGATCCCAGACTCTTAAACATCCAGATCTTTCATGAACTCATTACTGCAGGGCGGGCACCAAGCCTTACCGGAGAGATCCGCCCCATCACGCAAACATCTTCCACTAGGTACACCTCCAACATTGGCGGTCACATTTCAACACACAATTTGGAGGGGAAAAACATCCAAACAATATCACCATCTTACAGATTGGTGTTCCCTGGTGGGTTGTTTGGGAAATGCTGTTCTAGACACATTTCTCAAACTTGGCAATATGATTCCACTGGACATTAAAAAGGGGTTGCCAGGTATTTCAAGATAAAAGAATTTATCCCAAGGAGCTGCAGACATAAGGTAGGTTTTCTTAGAGCATTAACATCTTGGTTTCAGTTACATGGGTCACCAGATTGATACAGATTTAGCTGAGGTAATAAATCACTGCTTCAGCAATCTTAACAGTCAAGTCAGTTATACAACGATGATTTGACAAATAATGAGGTTACCTGTCATCTCCCATAAGTAATTTGATTGCATTTAGTTCATAATATACATGGCTAGAAAAGCATCTAAATCAATTCCTACTAGAGAGTGAGATGTCCCTATCAGCATGAAGCAGAAATTACAAAGAAAGAGCGGGAAAGATGCTATGCAGTTGGCCTTGAACATAGAGGAAGGAACTACAGGCCAAGGCATGCAGGTGGCATCTAGAGGCTGAAAAAGGCAAGGAAATGGATTCTCCTTGGGATCCTCCAGAAGGAACACAGCCCATACTCTGATTTTAGATTTATGACCTCCAGGTCTGTAAGATGATAAATTCATCTCTCGATACAGCCCCCTCCTGTTCATTCCCACTGCTCTCCAGATTAGACTCTCCCTTTGGATTTGCCTCTTTTCTGAATCCATCCTCACAAGCTGTTTTCTTAAAAATCAAATCTTACTATGTCACAGGGTTTGAAGTGCATGAATACTCATTGACTCTAGGCTCCTTTCTGGAATATCATTAGAAACCAGAAGGGTTGTTTACAAATCCCACCAAGGACATTTGGTGTGATCTCAGGAAGGCTTACTAGGGATGTGATTATAGCTAAAAAAGCCTAAAACAAATTGTACTATACTCTGAAGAAATAATGCATTAACCAAATGGGTTAGGAAGGGTAGAAATTTTTCTGCTTTTATCCAGCACTGGATGGAGGCAAATTCACTGACTTTGGCAGCCACCAAAATAAGACTGAGGTAAGACTGGAGGTAAGGATATCTCAGCAGGTGCCGGGATTTTTAGGAAAGGTTTCTGGTAAATAGTGGATATTGTTATCTAATCAGGAAGTTTCGTTCTGGTTTAAATGCTCATCATGTAAGAGTTGGTTGTCAGGAGTCAGTCAACTTGCTGACCTCTAGATGTAACAACACCGAGGTCCAGATCCTTCTGGTGATCAACACAGACTGGATTAAGAGTCAGCTACTTGGTCAGATCCTGAATCCTGGTCCAACGGTCCAACGATAACCATACTCTTGCCTGCTATCACACACTCTTGCTTCAAGATCTACAGAAAAGATGACTACCACAAAGAAAAGAGGATTTTTTTTCTTTCTTTAAGATGGAGTTTCGCTCTTGTTGCCCAGGCTGGAGTGCAATGACAGGATCTTGGTTCACCGCAATCTCCGCCTCCCGGGTTCAAGCGATTCCCCTGCCTCAGCCTCCCGAGTAGCTGGGATTACAGGCAAGCGCCACCACTCCCGGCAAATTTTGTATTTTTAATAGAGACGGGGTTTCTCCACGTTGGTCTGGCTAGTCTGAAACTCCGGACCTCAGGTGATCCACCCTCCTCCGCCTTCCAAATTGATTACAGGCATGACCCACCGCCCCGGCCCAAAGGAGGAAAGTTCTAAGAAGGAGAGGTCAACATTGGCAAATGCTTCAAAGGGCACAAGATGGGGATTAAATTTTTCCATAAGATCTGGCAATTAAGCAATGGCTGGTGTTCAGTAGAGTGAAAGGCTGACAAGGGAATGATAGGTTAGGAAACATTCACCTTAAGGCTAGGCAACTCCTTTGAAAAGAGTCTCCTAGGGTTAAGGGAGGATCCATGCCCTACAGGTTGGCTTTTAAATACTATTCCCTTAGGTTTTGCATTTGAATCACAGAGAACTTTCTCCTCTCCAAATGTTGATTTGACAAATTTAAGTCTTAACATCGCTCTCTCCTCAGTCCACCTGCAGGTCAAAGAACTAATGAGGTGCGGAGTAACTAAAGGGCAAAAAAACAAGAGGAAGAAACAAAGGGCCAAAAAACCCCCCAAACCTTAAATCAGGTCCTGAGTCAGATACGCTGTAACAAATTCTGCTTCAAGTTTAATATTCTTGTTTTGATGATGTTGAAAAAAAAAAAAAAAAAAACCAAGTGTCTGGAAAATTAGGGGGGCATTTTAAGTGGAATGCTTTCTTGTATCTCATACACTATCTGCACCCCATCGCCCTCCAAATTAATAGAGTTGGGGTGTGTGAGCACAAAATCCAAAGGTTGAATTCTGTCCAGTGCCTTGAGTAATTGCATGCCACACACAAAGAATAGTGGAATAGTGAAAACAACACACATCTGTATTTCCATATGAAAGCACTGTTTCCTTCCTTGATTATCTGCTATTTTTAAAAGGGTTGGGAGTGGGGCGACGGCGGGGGGTGGGAGAAAGGTGGAGATGAAGCGTTTTTCTGAATCCGAGCCCAGCTCTTTCTAAACTTTTGTTACTCACGTCCGTTTGATTCATTTGCTGTGTGTTCCTTCTCTTTTATTTTCGTCTCCTGCCTCTGTCATTGCCTGCTGCTAAGAGGGACGCTGAATCACTGCCACTGCAGATGAAAAGCAATTCAAACTCAGTCCTTGGAGGGGGGGATGGAAGGGCTCTTTTAAATTTAAAAAAAAAAAAATTTTTCCCTCTGCGGAAAAATCCTCCTACCCGGGTGACCGTAGAGGGCAGTTTGACAAGTCTCAGCCCCGGGCGATGGAAGATTTTGCCCGTGGGGGCGTCACGAGGCACTGGTCGTCTCCCCGCGCCCAGCTTGCGGGTCCTCAGGCCTCGGTGCGTCGCGGGCCGGGGTTCGGCTGAGGTGCGTCGGGGGCCTGGCGAGCGTGGCCCGGTAGGCCCGAGGGTCGCACCGCGCTCCCCGCAGCTTTAAAAGCTCCCACAATGCAGCGCTGGCGTCCCAGTTCCGTTACGAGGTCTCTCCCGGCGCCGGCGAGCTGGCCAGGCGCGGGCGGGGCGCTGGGGAACGGCGGCTGAAACCCGAGCGCCAGGCCGAGGGGGGCGCCTCCGCTCCGCTCCTCTCGCGCGCTCAGCCGCGGCCCGGCGAAGGGGCGGAGCCGCCAGGCCGCCCGGCCCGGCCCGGCCCCCAGCCCGGCCCCCAGCCCAGAGGCACCGGCCGCGGGCGCGAGCGAGCCGCCGAGTCCTCTGCCCGCGCTCGCCCGACGCCCCGCGCCGCGCCCCGCTCAGCGTTCGCCGCGCAGCTCCTCGCTTAGCCTCGCCGAGCCTCCCACGCTTGCTCCCGCGGCGGCGGTGGCTCTGGGGGCGGCTCCCGCGGCGTCTCTGCCGCTGGCCGACCGCTCGCGCACCGCGGCACCCCAGCCAGGGCGTCCACACTCACCTAGCGCGGGCCGGGAGGTGCGCGGAGAGGGCGCGCCGGGCAGCCGGGGCCTCCCGCCAGTGCGGGGCGCGCGGCGCAGGGAGCACCGGCGTGTGCGGCTTGGGGACCGGCGCTGGACGGCCGCGGAGCTTCGGGTGCCGCCGGGTCCCCAGCGCCCCTGCCGGCCCCGCCGGGCGGCCTGCGGGGGCGGCGCAGTTGCGAAACTGAGTAAGTATTAACTTTACTCCGCGGCGGAGGCGGCGATCCAGGCTGCGCCGCGGACCCCGCCCGCCCCGCCTGCAGCCTTGGGGCTGCCCTCCGCCCCGTCGCCCCTCTTCGCACCTTGGGTCCCTCGTCCGTTCCGCCCCGACCCTGCCCGCCGCGGGCTCCCGCTCCCTCTGCGTTCACCTTTCCCTGGTGTGTCACCCTTTGCGCCTCTCCCCGCGGCACACACGCAGCCGACTGAAAAGTACGAGCTTGGTCGTTGCTTTTCTGCTTCCTCTCAGTGTCCTTGGCAAGGGAGTTTAGAGGCCACTTTTTTTGCGAAGGGAATTTTATGTCTGGCTTTTAAAATGTTTGTTCTCTCCGGACGGAAATCGGATGCTCGCTTGCCGGGTGGCGGTTTGGTGAATGCTTATTTTCTCCTCTGAAAAAAATGATTGGTTTATATGTTTTTAAATTTCATTTGAACTGTTAACCATCTGCGTTCTTATTCCCCCTTGTCTCCAGTCCCTTTGGGGAGGGAAGTCCACAAGAGGGGACGTTCAGAGTAATTCTGTCTTGCAAACTAGAAACTTTGAGAGGGTAAATTGCACAAACCCTGAAGATTCAACTTGAAGGCATGCGAGCTTTGAATGTGGGTCCTGGTGCGGCACTGGGTTGTAAAATATGAGTACTTGAGTTCGGAAACCAGTGTTGCGTTGTTATTTTAGCATCATAGAGCCGCCTGGTGTTGCTAAACCACTACTTTCCCAGCATCAAATGGCATCTTGAGCAGTGCAACGTAGGATATATAATTGCCGGTCAGTATTGCTCCTGATCTTTAGGGATTTAGCGAAATAAATGCAAAGCACGTTTCATAGCTAACTTAACCTGTCAGGTTAGTCCTGTCTGGTTAGCATTAAAGCATTGCATTTAAAAAAAAAATCCTCTAGCCCTGTGACAGCAGGGACGAACATTTATGGATTTTCGAGTAGATTGTGGCTCAGCAATTCATTAGATCGGCTTTGTTCCCAGGAAACATTTTTAAATATGGAGAAATCTCTGCTTTTCTCTCCGTTAGATTAACCACTCATTCTGGTAGGGGGCCCCCGGTAGTTTTTATTCTTTTTTGCCTTTCATCTTGGAGTTGCCAGAGTTACAATCATGTTATGAAGGAACAGAAAATGAAAAGCTTTCTTAATGGGTTTTCGACATCCCATCCCTTTGCCTGAGTGAGGCAGTAGTGAATGCCAGCCAGCTCTCTGCAGGGAGAGGTGCAGGGTGGACGCAAGAATCAGAACGCAGGAGACAGCACTATCATTCAGGAAGTGGTTTGTGTGAGTTTTACCGTTTAGCGGGCATACCAGTGGTACTTTTAATTTTATCTCCATGAGGAAGTCTCCCAAAACCATAAAATTACACATGGCCATCCTCCACTTGAAGAAGACTGAACATAGTGTGATGATTATTCTGTTGAAGGATCAAATGCCACAAAATATAATTTGTAATACATATGACAAAACCTTTCAAAAATCTCCCCCTTCCTTATTTTTTCCTCAAGAGTCTCCAGGTGGTACTTTCTGTAATGGACACAATTGGCAGTTATGCATTGAGTTCTTTCTAGGTGTCTTAATCAAACCTTATTTCTGGGCTTTAGTAGTTTAGGGGTGCATTAGATGGCCCCGAGAGGGAGCAAATCATGGGGCTGTGCAGGTAGGGAAGGCATTTCACTTTGCAGGAGTGTCAGTGTGCTTCAGGAAAGAGCAGTTGCAAAGAACAGAGAGTGTTTTAAATTGTTTATAGGATGCATGCTTCCTGAATTTGGCATTTGGTTCAGATATTTGGGAATTAGAGATTTAAAATTCGCCATGGTTGTATAATTTATTTTGCCTTCTATTTATTTTTTAAGGTTGCAACCTTTTAATCTGAATCTTCAGTGCTTGGCTCTTGTAGCTTTCTACACGTGGTGACTTATGTCAGTTATTGACCTGGCTGCCTTGTGTTTTGAGAAATGATTAGTTCTTGAGGGTTTCTGACTCATTAATTGATCTGTTTTATATTGATGTATATGACTTGGAAGTAAAAATATTGTTTGCTGCAGAATGTTGTTGCCTTTTTTCTTTTCTTTCTTTCTTTCTTTCTTTTTTTTTTTTTTTTTAAAGAGACGGGGTTTCACCATGTTGGCCAGACTGGTCTTGAACTGCTGACCTTAGGAGATCCACCTGCCTCGGCCTCCCAAAGTGCTGGGATTACAGGCGTGAGCCACCGCGCCTGGCCTTTTGCCTTTTCTCTTATGGTTAATTCCTGGCATAATGACTGCTCGTTTATTGTAAAACATTAAGATCTTAGATCTCTTGCTAGTGTTCAAAACATTACAAAACTCTTTGTAGGTAAAAGTGGAGTGGGTAGGGAGTTGGATAGAAAAACATACATCATAAATTAAAGATTTTGATTAAAAAAATAATGTAATGTCTGCTTACTCTTCTTTGATGCTAACTTGCTCCAACCTTAAATGGACTTAAAAATTCAAAGTGTAGAGAGAGTTTCCAAGTATTCTGTATAGTGGAAAGAATGTTTACCCCACTGCCAGCCAGCCTTCGGTTGCACTTGTGACTTTGTCACTCCCAAGGTGAGTGAGCTTGGCCATGACACTTAAGTCTCTGTGATCTACTGTTTGATTTCTGGAAAATGGGGATACTACTGCTAAAAGGGATGCTGTGGTGAGTATGTATGGATATCTCAGCCAATAAATGGCAACATGTGAAACTCCTTCAGAATTGAGCTCTTGATCACTCAGACTTTCAAACTGTTCCTCCTCCAGTTTTCATCTCATCCACCCAAGGAGTAGCTCACTCCGTTCTCTCTTCTATTCTCTTAGCTCCAGGAAACCAGTTCATCACAAAGTCCTGCTGTCCATTTTTATTGCAAAATCTCTTTCAAACCGGTCTGATTTTCAGTCCCCACTATTCCACTGTTCTAATGCAAGCCACTGTACTGTATTATCTTTCCTTGAGGCGGTGCCTCCTCCACACACTCTGTACCTCTTCCAGTCTGTTTTCCTACCAGCAGCCTGAAAAAGAAAAAAAAAAGTCATTTGCTGTTTTAAAGTTTTCAAGACTCTCAGGAAACACATTTATTTACTTTTGGGATAAGATACCAAAGCCTCGACATTACTTCAGGGTCCTGCATGACTTGGCCCCTACCTGCACCTGCATCTCTTGCTGTCATCTTGGCCAGTTCCTAAGCAGACTAGCCTCAGGTCTGTGGCTCATGCTGTTGGTCTCCTTATTTTAGGATCATCTCTTGAGTAACTTCCTATCCTTGGGTGCAAGCTCAAATATCCTTTCTCATAAAGATCTTCTCTGACAAGGCCACCCTTATCCTTATATGAATTAGAGGCCCTTTATTTTCTCCCTCATAGCACAATTATTTTTTCCTTCTTAATATTTACAATTATATATTATTTAATCACTTAGGATCCTTCTCTTGCCCTTGAGGTTAATATGAAGTTAATAATACCTGATTTATTCACCAGTGCTTGGTATATGTAGTAAGTGCTCAATAAATATGCTGATATAATGAGTAAGACTGTAATATCAGTTTGTATCTTTATCTCTTTTTTGAGATGGGGTCTCACTGTGTTGCCCAGATTGGTCTCGAATGCCTGGCCCCAAGTGATCCTCCTGCCTCAGCCTCCTGAGTAGCGGGGACCACAGGCATGTGCCACCTTGCCCGGTTTCTGTATTTGTATCTTGATTGCTTTCTTTATCACTGTGAAATTTGTTTTTCATGATAGAAAAGCCAGACCCACACTTCTGTATTCCTTCTTTGCTGCTTATATGTGTAATATGAAATGGCCTTTGCAAATATCAGGTAAAAATGTGTTTAGGCTCTGTGAAGGAATCATAGTAATAAATTGAGACACCTTTTAATTAGTGTTACCCTTGTGACTTTCTGTTGTACATAATCCTTTTTCTAAGTACATCATTAAAATAATTATCTTTGTTACCAGCACAGGATTACTGAAAAGAAAAAAAAAACCTTACTATGCCTCACTATTTTACACAGTGTCACATGATAATACGTTAGTCAGCTGCTGTCGGTTACTGGTTCCAGACATCAAAGGAAGGTTGGGAGCCGGTGGGGGTGGGCGGGGTGGGGAGCGTGGGGGATGGAGGCAGCAAACCACATTACCAGGTATGTACCTATGCGCCAGTCCTGCATGATCTGCACCTGTACACCAGAACCAGAACCTAAAGTACAATAAAGAAAAAGAAAAGCAAGAGTTAGGGTTCTAAGGATGCTTAGTGCTGTCCTGCTGTTGATATGACTGGCATGGTAACTAGACATCATTGGACCATCATCCACTTAAGAGAGAGGAGGAGGTTTTTTTAAAAAGTGGGAGCCACCTAGAAGTCTGGAAGTTCTTTTCTTCTCTCTCACTAAAGCATTCCTTGTTTTAGCCAAAAAGTCTCATGACCTTCCAAGGCCAAGGAAGGCTTACAGCTTTGAGTATTTTTGTCATGTGGTTGCTCTTTACGAAATACTAGCTTGATGTCCTCTAGCTCTAAAGTACTTATGTCTGTTACTGATGTTTGTAATCTCTGTTTCTTACATAATTCTGCGTTTTTCTCTTGATTTTTTAAAGGACTTTAGTATTCTTTAAGAATTATTCCCTCATACCTTTAGAATGTGGTTCTGGTTCTTTCATAGTTTTGTACCTTGTAGAGCACTGAGGGTGCAGGAGCACTTTGGAGCTGATTTGAGTCCTTCAGAATGTACTCCTCTGTACTCCACCTCGGGCTTCCCAAACTGTGACAGCTTTGAGTGGTGTCAACCCTGAGCTTTCCCAAGCCTGGGTGCTCTTGGGTTGGGAGAGCAAGGAGGATGAAAGCAGCATTTTTGAGCCCCTGTTAGGTGCTCTCATAGATGAGGGATGAGTATTTACCTGGTCAGAATTGGAAAAGTGAAGCTTTCTTTCCAAACATCTGCTTCACTCAAAAAAATTGTCCCTTTTCTTCCCACATTTCCACACCCCTGATTTTGGAAGGCCTGAGAAGAGAGAGATGCCCCTGCTAGCCAGACCCTTACCCTGATGCTTATTTAGACCCAATTTAAAAAAATGTTGGGAGCAAGGGCTGAGAGGGGCACACCATGTGATTTGCCTTGTGCAGGGCCTCTGTGCCTGCAGGACATTTGCATCACGAGGAGCGGCCACTGTGGAGGAGAGGAAAGTTATGGTTGGGAGTCCTTGTTACTTTTTTTTCCGTCATGTATACATGTCCGCTGGTTATTTGGGTGACCTTGAACAAGTTCCCTGGAGCTTTTTAAAAACACAAATAATATTTATTTCCCGTTTATTTTACATCCTTGCTATAGGATTTAGAAGGCTATTCTTAGCAAATTTTTTTTTATTCAGCTCTATCACAAAATATTACAGTGAACTGTAGGGCTGTCCAAATTAATTTTTTTTTTTTTTTTTGAGATAATGTCTCACTCTGTTGCCCAAGCTGGAGTGTGGTGGCGTTATCTCGTCTCATTGCAGCCTCCGCCTCCCAGGTTCATGTGATTCTCCTGTCTCAGCCTCCCGAGTACTTGGGACTACAGACATGTGCCACCACACCCAGCTAATTTTTTGTATTTTTAGTAGAGATGGGGTTTCCCTGTGTTAGCCAGGATGGTCTTGATCTCCTGACCTCTTGATCTGCTCTTTTTAGCCTCCCAAAGTACTGGGATTACAGGAGTGAGCCACCACTCCCTGCAAAAAAATATTTTCTTACTCATTAGCGTATGTTTTGCTCTTTGTTTTGGAAAGAAATCGGATGTAAATGCAGTTATAACAGGAGGAGAGTTGTGATAATTTGTCACCAGGTTTTATTTGTGTGGATAATATATTTTGTCACTGTTGTTAGCTATCATTGGCTTGTGAGTGCTAAATCATGTTTATCCTTCTAGTAATTTTACTACTTGAAAATAACTTAAGACTAAATTATTCCAGATACAAGTACATATGTTTAAAAGAAATTAGGGTTCTCTCAATGGATAGATATCGGGCAGAAAGTGAGATTTTGTCCTTATTTTTGCTTAAAATATTTGAATGGATTTATAATTTATGAAACTACTGTAGAAATACCATTGAGAAGTAGATTAGGGATATTTTGTAATGTTGAAGGTAAAATTTGGCCATTTCTACAGGAAGTTGTAATACCTGATACATTAAATGTCAGAAAATCTTACAGTAGTTTATTTGTGCTGTATTTTTCTTTTCTTTTCTTTTCTTTTTTTAGTGTATAAGGGCTTCCTTCCCTTTTATTTCTTTTTAAAAACAGCTTTATTGAGATATCATTGACACACAATAAACCGCACATACCTAACCGTATAATTTTATGAGATTTGATCTATGTATACACATGAAATCATTCCCACAATGAAGAGAGTGAACTTACCCATCACCCTCCCAAATTTCTTTTCTTTCTTATTTCTTTTTTTTTTTTTTTGAGACACAGTCTTGCTCTGTTGGCCAGGCTGGAGTGCAGTCGCATGTTCTGGGCTCACTGTAACATCTGCTGCCCAGGTTCAGGCAATTCTGCCTCAGTTTCCTGAGTAGCCAGGACTACAGGCTTATGCCACCATGCCTGACTAATTTTTGTATTTTTAGTAGAGACTGGGTTTCACCATGTTGGCCAGGCTAATCTCCTGACCTCAAATAATCTGCCACCTCGGCCTCCCAAAGTACTGGGGTTACAAGCGTGAGCCACCATGCCCTGCCCCAAATTTTCTCATTCTCCTTAGTAACTTCTTTTCCTTCCATTCTCCCCTTTCCTCTAAACCACTGGTCTACTTTCTGTTACTATAGAGTAGTTCAGATTTTCTAGAATTTTAAATTAATGGAATCATGCAGTATGTACTTTTGTTGTTGTTGAGGCTTCTTAAACTCAGAATAATTATTTGGAGATTCATTCATGTTGATGTATGTAGTAGTAGTTTATTCCTTTTCATTGCTGAGTAGTTTTCCATAGTGTGAGTATATAGCAATTCATTAATCTACCTGTTAATGAACACTAGGATTGTTGATAATTTTTGGCTATTACAAATAAAGCTGCTATGAATACTTGCATACAAATATTGTATGGACATATACTTTCATTTATCTTGGGTAAGTACGCAGGATTCAAAATCGCTGAATCATATGGTAGGTGTATGCTTAACTTTTTAAGAAACTGCCAAACTGTTTTCCCAAATGATTGTACCATTTTTCATTCTTAACCAACAGCAGATAAACATGCTGCTTTCTTTGCATCCTTGTCAACACTTGCCATAATTGGTCTTTATTAGTCATTTGTGGTATTTTGTTTTAGATTTTTTAAATTTTTTATTAATTTTAAAGACAGGGTCTTACTGTGTGTTGCCCAGGCTGGAGTATAGTGTTACAGTCCATAGCTCCCAAGTACCTAGGACTACAGGCATGTGCCACCATGCCCAGCTGGTTTTAAAAATATTTTGTAGAGATGAGGTCTTGCTATGTTGGCCAGGCTGGTCTTGAACTCCTGGCCTCAGGCAGTCCTCCCGCCTCAGCCTCCTAGTGGTCAGATCCCAGGCATGAGCCATATATCCAGCCATCATTGTGGTTTTAGTTTGCATTTCCCTAACATTTAGTGATGTTAAGTATATTTTTATGTGTTTTTTGTGCTATCTTTGTATCTTTGGTGAAGTGTCTGTTCAAATCTTTTGCTAGTGTTTTTATTGGGTTGTTTTATTGTTAATTTTTGAGAATTCTTATATATTTTGAATATAAGTGTTTCATAAAATACATACTTTGCAAAGAATTTCTCCCAGTTTGGGTCTTGTCTTTTTATTTTCTTAACAGTAACTTTTGAAAAGCAGAAAGTTTTAATTTCGATGATGCTTAACTTGTAAATTTGTTTTTTATAGATTGTGCTTTTGGGGTAGTATTTAAGAAATCTTTGCCTAGCCTAACGTCATAAAGATTTTCTCCTGTTTTCTTCTACAAGTTTTATGTAGTTTTAGGTTTTAGATTTAGATCTATTATGCATTTTGTATTTCTTATATGGTGTGAGTTATGGATGGAAGTTAATTGCCTGCATATGGAAATTCAGTTGTTCCAACACTGTTGAAAAGACTATTCTTTCTCCACTGAATAGCCTTTGCACCTTTGTCAAAAATCAGTTGTCTGTTAAATCCTTTTTTATTGTATCAGTTGATATATACATCATATCATACAGTATTGATATTGTATCACAGCTGGATAACCAACTAAATGAAAAGCAGCTGTCTCCAAGACTGTACTTGATAACATGTTTTTGTCATGTTTAATCACGTTTCTCGTTTCCTTACAATAGCCTTCCTGGAAGGCTTTCCTACTCACACATTCCTTCTCCCTCTTTTCCTTTCTCTTTTTGTTATTTGCTCTCTGTTACAATAATAAAGTCTGGTGATGAGGATACATACATACCTTGCCCCTTTTAACTAATCTCAAATACACTTTTTGTTATCTTTTCTATTGATAATTATATTAGTTTTCTTTTTTTGAAAATCTCTCAACCTAGATCATTTGCTTCATTTTAATTTTTCTAGTCTTGATTATGTGTTTCTTCTCCTATTGTATTCTGCTGGGTAACAACATGATTTGGAAAGAATGCCCACTTAAGTTAAAGCCTGACTACACAGGTGTAGCCTTGGAGAAGTTGTGAGCCTTACCAAGCCTCAAGTTTCTAATATCTAAATGGAGTCACTGATTCTTCCCTGTGGGTTGTTTTGAAATAAAGATGTTTATGTATGTTCACATATGGAAACAAATGGATATGAAATACCTCAGTGGAGAGTTAATGCCTTCCCCTTACCCAACTCCATGAGGTCTGAATAATCATTCTGCTTGAACTGGGCGGCCAGACAGGCCTCAGTGCTCTCTGGGGAGGACAGGCACTGACCCTCTGCAGTCTGTCCAGGCAAGTGGTTCTGAAGAGAAATGGAGTTAGAGACAACCATGTCTGTTTAAGTCATGCAAGGGTGGGAGAAGAGCTCCTCACCACACACACCAAGGAGCCGACTGGCTTCAGGGCCCTTCTCTATCAGTAATTCATTCTCTCTCCTGAATTCAGTTTTGCTTTTCCTTGACTTCTTGCTCTGGGCCTGGAAACAATGTGTTCCAAATGGACCCTGCTGCTGCTTCTAGCTGCCTCCTTTCTCAGGCAGCTTCATCCAGGGGTTGTCTGTGCTTATTGCTTCTGTAACTTCACCTGCCAACTCATTCCCAGCCAGGTACCATTTTTTTTAGAAACATTTCATGCCACAAGCACCCATATCTTTATTGCCTAAACCAGTGGAAACTTTTCAGCCCTCATATTACTGAAGTTGTTTGCAGCATGTTCACAGTTGGGCTATCCCCTCCATCTTGAAACATTGCTTCCTTGGCATTACTCTTTCTTTGTTCATTCAAAGCTGAACTGCATGCCTTTCCATGAATGAGGATATAGCAGGAGTAAAACACACAAAGCTCCTGTTTGCATGGAGAGCACGTGCTACGAGGGGGAGACATATAATAAGTGAACAAATATTTTCACTTTATTTATTTGATGTTAAATGCTTTAGAGAAAAAAAAGGTGGGGGGATTGAAAATGCTGTGGGTGAGAGTGGAGGTGTTATTTGTTATTGGATGGATAGGAAGCCATTGCTAATGTGAACACATTTGAGCAGAGAACTTAATGAAGGAGCCAGCTCTCTAGCTGTCTAGAGAAACAATGCTCCAGATAGAGGATACAGTGCAGAGACCCTGGAGCTGGTGCTCACAGGTGTGCCCACATCCCAGCAGCCAGGTGGGTAAGGCCGGAGGGAGCAAAGGGCTAGAGATGAGGCAGAGGCGGTAGACAAGGATCTTGGTTTTGACTCTGAGTGAGAAGACAGTTGGGGGTCTTGAATAGCGGAATGAATAAACTCGAGTAATCTCACCCATCACCCACCTTCATTGTTTTTACTCCAACCTTTACGGTGCTGAATGTCCAAGTCAGTGCTCCTTTAGTGCTCTGTGCCCTGAGTTACGGGCCCCTGCCCACTGAACCATGTGTCAATTTCTAGGGATCAGTGCATCACCTAACTTCCTCCTTGATTTCCTGCAGCCTGGGTAGAAGGCAGGAGCACAGGCTCGGGAGCTGGCTACGGTGGTAAAAACCCAACCCTCTACGTGCTGGCTGTAGGACCATGGATTAATTCCATAGCTTCTCTGTGCCTTATTGGTAAAATGGAGATAGTAATGATACCTGTCTTATAGTATCGTGAGGATTAGATGAGTTAATATTTGTGAAGAACAGAGCATGGCAGATAGTATTATAAAAGTGTTTGTTAAATAGAATTAGTAAAATTGAAAAGGTGCACTCCGCTGCCATATTGAAAGTGTTTATAGAAAGACCAATTAGGAGATAATTGCAACAATCCGTGCAATGGATGGCTTAGACAAGGTGCTGATTGTGGAGGTGGGAAGCGAAGAGAAGGGTCACATCCTGGGTATATTTTGGAGGGGTGGCTCGAGAATTGGATTCACTTTTCTTTCCATCTTGGATCTTTCCAAGTTTTCTTTGCTGCCTTGTCCTCTCCCTGTTAAACAGAGGTTCTCCAATGGGGTGGTGCCATTCTGGAGTATGTGGGGGCATTTTTTGGTTGCCACAGAGACTGGAGATATGGATATTTCTGGTATTTACTGGTCAGGGGCTGGGCCAGGGGTCCTCAGCATCCTACCTGGTGAAGACTTGTTCCTCGTAATGTGCCAGTGGCATCCTGGATGAGAAATGCTGCTTTAGACCGTAATTTCCCTTGACTTCTCACTCACCTTCTGTCCCTGTACCCCTCTACTCTCGCCCACCTGCCTCCTCAAGATTTTTTAACCTACTGTCCCTGTGTGGGCAACAGGGAGCCCACGAGCTTCCTGATATTTTTTCTCAAAATGTTCATGTGTTTTTACACCCTTTCTCTTTTTTTCCTCCCCCTGCCCCCCCGTTTTTTGGTGAGTGGTTGCAGAATTTTTCATCAAATTCTGAAAGTTCACATGCTAAGAATGTAAGAATTTCTGTTATAAGTGATTTCACCCATCACCCACCTTCATTGTTTTTACTCCAACCTTTACAGTGCTGCATGTCCAAGTTTATGCTCCTGCAGTGCTCTGTGCCCTGAGTTCTGGGCTCCTTTCCACTGAACCCTGTGTCAGGATCAGTGCATCACCTAACTTCCTCCTTGATTTCCTGCCGGGTTTTGTGGGACCATCATCCATCTTATTCCTAATATTGCCTTTCCTGTGCCACCTTGCTTTGAGTAATTCATCTCGTTCTGATTTTACCTCCAGGACAGCTGAGGAAATTTTCTCCATCTTCTATCATTCATTGCCCTGATTTGTCATCTCTCATTTAGATTGTTTCCTCTTAACTGATTTCCTGGCCTGAAACCCATCCTCCATGTTTCCAGATGAGCTCTTGGACACAGAAATCTCACTGTGTCACTGACCTGCCAAAAGCCCAACTCTCAGTGCCCGTAGGATTGAGTTCAGACTCTGTTATAGTGCACAGGACCTCTGACATCTCTGGCTCTGGTTCTCACACCCTGGGCTGGCCACATGGCTGTCTTGCCTTACTGCTTGTCTCCCCTCCCATCCCTTGACCATTCTCAGGCGCTGGGCACCAGCTGCCAGCAGGACTGCATTAATAAGACTTCCCATGCATTAATGTTGAAACATCTGAACATGCTATTTGATGACATGAAGAAATGGTTCATCCTCTTTTTTGCCTGCCAGAATACTCGATAACACTAAAACCAATCTGGCTGTCTCTTTTCCTTCTATACCATATGCATACCTAGTTCTTATTCCTTTGCTGTAATTTTAGAGTCTAAAATTACCTCTACTTCTACTTCTGAGAGGCTCTTCTTAAGCTTATTTATTCACGAGTTTCAAGTGACTAAGAGGTCTTTAAGCTTGTAGTACTCAATGCAGTTCAAGGAATGCAAGTTAGTTCTTTGAAGCTCTATAGCTGGTTATATCCTTGCTGCTGGGTGTTCTAGGGTTATGTTTTTCTAAAATGGAGCAACTTTGTCTGCATTAAGAATCTCTTGAAGCACATGCCTTCTTAATGATTTTTGTGGGGCCCTGGGGAGCCTCTCAGTAGCTCTTGATATCCAAGTTCACCCCTTACCTCTTGAATTGTAGGAGCCTTGGTTGTGCACAGCCTTTCTGTTGTAGTACAATTCTCTGGCCTCCTGAACTAACATTGGGCCAAGTTCCCACCGTTGGCACTGATCATCCTGTTACACATTCAGAATGGAAAAACTTCTGATGATCTCTCTTCTGTGCTCTGGTTAGTCATTAATGCTCGTATTTTATCCTTTGCCCTTCAGGGATCTTCCCAGTTTTCATTCCATATGCAAAAAAAAAAAAAAAAATGGAAAGAAAGAAAAATATTTTTTTCACCACTCTCAGCTGTTTCCAATGGGCTTTCTTTTTGTTTTTGTTATAGTGTGTCTCTTTTTATAGGCACTTAAAAAATGCACTGTGCTTTTGCACTGGCAGATACAATGACATTAGTAATGTTTGTAAAACACTTCAAAATGTATTGTAAATACAGCAGGCACATTCATCCACAGACTAAGAAACATAAAAGTAACCACCCAGGGGAAGTTTTCAGAGTTTGGCTCTGGAACTGATATTTGTTCCCGTCTGAGCATTTGTGATTTTAGTCACAAGAGTGAGGAATCCAGATTGGTTTAGCATTGCCTTCCCTGCTAGACTTTGGGTCTCCTGGAAAGCAGGATCCATATTTAGTTATCCACTGACTGCAAGCTCTTTGATGGCAGGCACTTGTCTGATTCTTACTGGATGCTTGGACCCAGCACTTCTGGTTGTTGTGTGAATTTATACCCTCAAGCAGGACCATCCCAAACTGCCTATAGACATTAGGTATGAACACTAAGTGAAGAATTTGGAATATAACTGACTTAGTCATTCATATTATTACATGGATGACTTAGGTGTTACCAAAATCTAGATTAATAGGAATGAAAGTTTTACTTGGCTTCTGAAAACACTTGAACAAATAGTAAGTACCTGACCATGTTCAGGAGACTGACATAAGGTTACAAGGAAGAATGAAGTGGTCTATGATTTAGGGAAGTTTATATCAACCATTGAGGATACAGTAAGTACATAAATACAAGCTATAATATGTAATATTATAAATATATAAAGCAGAGTAAGAGAAGAGAGTGGCTAAAACTAAAAGAGTAAGGGTATTTACTTCAGCAATATTTATAATAATAAACATTAGAAACATTTAAATGGTTGGTGTCAGGGTACTGGTTAAGTAAATTATGGTACAGACTCCAGATGGACTATTATATAGCCACTGTAAATATTTATGAAGAATTTACAATACTTTGGGTAAATACTTTACTTTTCATAAGGTGAAATGACAGAATACAAAATTATGCATATAATGTGATAACAATTTTTATTTTTTAAAACAGTAATATCAAAAGGAAAAAAAAAGCACCAGAATGAAGACATAACAAAATATTATTATTTTTTGACTTCAAGTATGTCTGTGCATCCATGCATATGCACATGCATAAATATACAGTTCACTGAATTTTCATACACTGAACAAATCTATGCATCAAGTGCATAGATCAAGAATACAGCATTATCAGCATCTCCATAGGCCCTATGTTCCTCACTTCTAATGGCATCTCATAGTTTTGACTGTTTTGTGTTCCTTGTATAAATGAAATCATTGAGCATGTACTCTTTGGTGTCTCGGTTTCTGGCACCCAAGGTTATGTGATTTATTCATATTGTGTATAACTGTAGATTGTTCATTCTTTTTTTTTTTTTTTGGATTACTTTTTTTTTTTTTTTTTTTTTAACAGTGGGTTCTCTGTGAAGAAGCTGGCTGAATTAAGCAAATTGTCTGTGGGTCATCCTTTTCTAATAAGCTTCAAATTTTAAGATCCTGGAATCAG